>CM040832.1:34438790-34571290 GCA_022828995.1 Vimba vimba | reverse complement strand
TGTTGAAACTGGCTCTTATTTTCATACAATTAGCCTTTGTTGTCACCTGTTGGTGAGTGAAAACACTAAGTTGCTGTTGAAGGGATTGTCTTTAGTGGTTCTGGAGAGATTTGACAGGTGAAATGGACTGGTATTTTCATACAATTTGCCATTACTGCCACCTGCTAGTGAGTGAGTGCTGTGTGAGTTGCTTTTGAAGTAGACCTAATTGTATGGCAGTAAAGGGAAACATTTTGTGAACCGGTATGAAAGTTTAAAAAGATTGGTATATTCATACAAGTAGCCTTTGTTGCCACCTAGTTCATTATATGCAAATAAATGATAGGCTGTACTGTTTTACACAGTGATATGTACCAAACGATGCATCTTAAAATTGACAACTGGTCCCTGGAATTTTTTTTATGAATATGCTGGTCCCTGGCACAAAAAAGGTTGGGAACCCCTGGCTTAGAGCACCTTTAAAGCAATGTTGTTATTTTGAAAAGTGTTTCGCACTGCTTTAACCACTTAAGTGGAGTTATGAAGCTCAGCTCCAGGCCTACAGTATAAAACAGTGCAGTGCTAGAATATAACCAATCATAAATTAAACATTTGCCTCATTAATATTCATGAGCTTAGTACAGTCACTGAAGCTTGTGTGTTTAAGTGCCATGCACATATACTGTAAGCAAGTGATTAAATACGGTCTCAACACACTTAGTAAGTATAAATTCGAGAGATTTTCAACGTTACACTGTCAGCGCACTAAAACCCTTTTCCAAGAAGTTTTGTCTCTAAATTAATCAGATAAACTCACTAATGAACAAGTCCAGAGCCATTCCTAGTATAAATGCACATAATCTGTGCTCTGAAATGTCTGACGGTGGGGGTTAAAGGACACACAGTTGCTCTGAGCTCAGACTGATGACTCCAGGCTTTGTGACGCTGACTCATCACTGACCGGTACCAGAACAACTGCCCTCAGTCTCATCGCAAACGAAATGTGTTTCTCTTTTTCTGTGAAACCAACTTTTTAGGCCAAAAGCAGCTTGTTAAATGTGCAGAGTATATCCACACAGCCCTGACTTACATAACACAGAGCAAACATCCCCACTGAGAGAAAATACATCATTTCATAACACAAATCTGCATACAGGACCATAAGACTTATTACATGACTCGAATGCCATATCACTTCACACTCTCTGTAACCATTATTTACATTATTATGGTCACCGTGATTTTGCCAAGTAAGAATCCAGTTCCTGGATCAACATATTTAGCTTCAGAACAAAAATGTAATCCTAACCCTATCCTTACCCCTAAACCTAACATAACCCATTACTTATCCCTTAAATCAGAGGGAAATAATGGGTGAATAACACTGATGTAGAAGCACCCAACCCTGGTTGTAAGTGTAAACTTGACATAAACTATAAACTTGTCCCTCAGATTTGATTAGTTGTTTGGAATGAACAAAGATGTTGATCCAGGAACATGTTGTACTTGATGAAATCAAATTCACCATCACTGTACACATATATAAGCTCCTTCAGTATTATCAGCAGCTATCGTGTTTCTCAGGAGCGAATTACCCTCCTCCCTCCCCAGCTCCACCTCTCGTCAGTCAGGATTTGGCATTTTGATTCCCCTCGAATCAGAATAAATTCTCGAATTATGTTGTACATTAAAATATTGACATATCTGCAATAAATTCTTGTTGGTTCTGTTCTGTTTACCCTATTGCTGCTCTTATCCATGCTAGGCTGCCCAGAACAGAACCATACCGCCAATCCTAACTACATGCTAATGGTCATTCGTATTTGACGATAGTGGTCCTGACAGAAATAAAATACTACTTCATTTGCCCCTTATGCCCATATATACACACTCACCGGTCACTTTATTAGATACACTTGCTAGTACCAGTTAGACCCGCTTTTGTCTTCAAAACTTAATTCTTTGTGTCAGAGATTCAACAGGGTGCTGGAAACATTCCTCAGAGATTCTGCTCCATATTGTCATGATAGTTGCTGCAGATTTGTCAGATCTGAACATCCATGATGTGAATCTCCCGTTCCTCCACATCTCAAATCTGATCTATTGGACTGAGATCTGGAGACTGTGGAGCCGTTTGAGTTTAGAGACTCACTGTCATGATCAAGAAAACAGTTTGAGATGATTTGAGCTTTGTGCCGTGTGTGTTATCCTGCTAGAAGTTTCCATCAGAAGATGATTCACTGTGATCATAAAGGGATGGACACGGTCAGCAACAATACTCAGGTCGACTGTGGCGTTTATACAAAGCTCAATTGGTACTAAGAGCCCAAAGTGTGTCAATAAACATCCATTACAGCATCAGCACCTGAACCGCTGATACAAGACAGGATCATCCATGCTTTCATGTTGTTTTCACCAAATTCTGACCCGAACATCTGAATGACAGCAGAAATCCAGACTCATCAGACCAGGCAACGTTCTTACAATCTTCTTGCACCACGAAAATGAACATTACATTTACACTTGATATTTTACATTAGACATTTCAAATTCCTTAGAAAACACTCAAAAGACCCTAGCAACATGATGCAAAGCTTAGCAACAACACACGCATGGGCAGAAAGCACACAAAATCGAATTTGATATTAAAGCTGCATTGTCATAGACGACATAAAACACGAAAATGAGGCCATGATGAAGGTGAAGAAGAGAGAAACAGGATCTCATCGCCGTTTGCACAACATGCTGAAGAAGAGAAGGAAAGAGTAAACTGTAATCTTCAGAGATTACAAGATTTCCAGCTTGTAATCTTGTCAACTGGCACACTGCAACTCAGATTGAAAACTTAGTGGCAAAAGTACGAGGTGAGAAAGACAAACGGAGAGCTGCAGATTCAGAGGTGCGCCGTCACTGGAGTTTCACAGATAAGCGTTTTTATTTCAGAAATATGTCGACTGGAAGGAAAATCCTGAGTTACTTGAAGCCAGCTTCTCTTGTTCTCTTTGCTGGATGATTGAACAGTCAAAAACAGAAACAGAATTAAAAATGCATAAGTTTTAATGTTAAAAATAGCTGACCTGGAGCTCACGTACAGACAAAGATGAATCACAAGTCATGAACAAAACGTGACTATTGCTCTAACCTCAAAACCTTCTTTATTAGCATTAAAGACTGAAGAACCTTTTTTTTAATTGCACAAAAATGTCTTTGTAGTGGAAAAATGTTCTTTATTTTATTAAAGGGGTGGTATAATGCCCTTTTCACAAGATGTAAAATAAGTATTTGATGTCCCCAGAGTGTGTGTGTGAAGTTTTAGCTCAAAATACCCCACAGATATTTTTATATAGCATGTTAAAATTGTCACTTTTTGAGGGTGAGTAAAAACACACCGTTTTTGTGTCTGTCCCTTTAAATGCAAATGAGCTGCTGCTCCCGGCATAGAGGGCGGAGCTACAACAGCTTGTGTCCTTTTATCTCACACAGACATGCACTGAACATTTCAAAAACTTTTAGCCTTTTATGTTCAAACCGAAGTCAGAAAGATAGAGAGATTCAAGAAGAAGTGACAACATGTAGAAGCAACAGGACATTTCTGAATGGTTAGTTGATGAATTTATGTAGCTTATGTGTAGTTATCTTCTAGTCATTGATTAGCATATTCTGTCTTGATAATCTATAAATCGTGTTCCCGGGGGCGGGGTTTATGCAAATTCTAGGGTTTGTGATGTCACTGACCCGGGAGGAATGTGGTGTAGTCTCTACCAGCCGTTTGTTGTAGTCCTTAAAAAGCGATTTCTTTAAAAGCAAATATCTCCCTTTGCTTTGAACTTTGAGCGTTGTAACTTTGCAGATGTTGTTTATGCTCAAACAGCAACATTACACACTAACTAAAGTTAAAAAAGTAAAATCATATTCAACCACCCCTTTAAAATGTTCTTCACACTAAGAAAAAAATACTTTATTTCATAAACACTTTTTGTTATTCTGGTTGAAACTCTTTTCACATCCTGAGAGCAATCAATAACAGAAGTCTAAATATTAAAGTCCCCCTGTAGTCAATAATTTTATCACTTAAAACTCATCTTTGATCACCAAAATGACATATTTAAAAGTTTTTTCCTTCATGCCTTAAAATAGCTTGAATGTAACTCGACACCCGTGCCTCATTTAGTATACGTGATTCTATGAATATGCAAATGAGCCCCGCCTCCACTCACTCACTCAGCTCAGAGATCCACTGGTTGACGATCACACGTTGATCTGATTGGTTACAAGGTAGTTTGTGACGTCAGAAACACCAGCGATTTCAAAGCGTGTTTTTGAGACTGTCTTTGGTTCACTGCAGTTTTAAAGAGAAAATACTCAGCAATGGTGTCGACTTATGAATTTACACATGATTTGTCTTAAAGCATATTAAAAACACCACATAGACATATAAACAACATTAAAAGCTTGATTTTCACCACAGGGGGGCTTAAAAGCATGTACATACAGTACATCTCAGACTCGGATTTATGCATTTATATGTCAACACTATCAATGCCGAATTGAATCTGCAGCACTTCCGAGCTCTGTAAGTTGTTTACGTTCATTATAATTGTAATGTTATGTGCATTGAGACATGAGGTAATTTAATGCCTCTCATCTCTGTTGTACGCGTTCATGTGTTTTGAAGGAAGCGTGGCTTTAGAGACGCTCTGAACTAAGGGTGGGATCTAATGCTTTCAAAGCTTGCTCACTATTGCTAGCTGAACTGATTGCTGAAAAGTTCTTCGTTGAACCAAAAATGCTTCTTCTATGGCATCACTGTGAAAACATTTATTTTTAAACAGTGCTAGTTGCATTTTTATGATTATTAAGGATCATGTTGTTATCTTAGCAACAATGCCAAACTCAGTTGTTAGAATCAGTTGTGAGGAGCAAAACATTGCTGTCCCACATGCAACAGTCACTGTCAGATACAGTTTTATGTTTATGCCAAACTGAATGTTTGAACCTGAAAGAATGTCACATTTAAACTACCACTAAGGCTCTGTTTACACCTGGAATTAAGATGCGTTTTGATCAATCGGATCACAAGTGGACGACGCTAAATACAGGGGTGTAAAAACGTTTTGAGCTTGTCTTCCAGAGGTAGTTGAAAACACATTCGATCGGACTGCTTTCGTAGTGTAAACGCTCATGAGGTCGAATGTGTTCAAACAGCCACAAAAGACCGTCTGCTCTCCTCTTAGTGACCTGATGCGTAACATTATGGGAAGAGCTCTAGCTAGAAGGGATTTAAACTTTGTCACCTAAAGACCCACGTTTGGTTGGAAGATAAAAAACGTACCAAGCTCAATGTTCTCTCTCCATTTCTGATTTCTAACACACACTCACAGCGTTCGGCTGGTCTTGAGGCTGTCAGAGCAGAAACTAAAGCTCATGCTCTCCGTGTGTTTCTCTGTTTTCTCCGGTCGTGTTCATATGTAAATTGTGTGAGCTTATTTCATCCATTAGATTGAAAGATCTGAAAAAACCCACACATTCATCCGCCCATAGACCCTCCGCTCAAAGAAATCAGGACAGAAGTGGATGAAAGTGGACAAAAGAGATGGATTAAAACACCAGATGTAAACGGGGTCTAACACAGGTCAAATGACTTGAATATGCTTGGATATGCTTGAATATGCTTGAATATCCTTGAATATGCTTGAATATGCTTGAATATGCTTGAAATTAAGTTCCACAGTCATAAAGACGAGCGACATCAAACACCTCAGTGCAGATTCTCTTATAAATTATGCCTGACTTAAAATGTATAAAGCTGAACAAACAGAACATCCACAGCTAAAATTAGATATTTAATTTGGGTTTCGAAAGAATTTAATGAGAACAACCGCAGTCGGAATAACAGCCGTGAGTCCGGGAAAGAGTGCACTCCGAAGAAAACGAGTGTCAGCTAAACGCAGGCCTTTCTCTCCGGCCCAAAGCTGATTAAAACTTCCACAAGTGAACAGCAAAGTCACATTAAACCTTAAATCTCACTGGAGTTACAAAAACAGCCTGACATGGAGTTCAAATCTCGTCAAAGCTTTTACTGCACACTTTAACGCACTTCTGTGAAGTTTTCCATCTGCTGATTAACCAAAAACTGAAGATAATTCCTGGTGGGTCATTAGTGGCGTCTCAAAGAACTTAAATGTTGAAAATTAGCATGTGTGCTAAAACACCCAAGCAAATGCATATGGTCAAAAAATAAATAAGAAATACAGTCCTAAAAGCTCAGTCCAACAGCACTGGCACGTCATTACAATCATCTACACACTTATGATCCATACAAAAAGAGAAAATTGGGGAATTGAACAAACTGAACACAGTGAGGTTGTAAAATGGCAGCCATTATTGTGAACGAATCACTGAATCATTTAAAACTACAACTTATTATGCATTAGTGTTTGACCACTTTTTCCGTGACGTTGGTTCCAGAAGTATTTTTCCCATAGGGATTTTAAAAAAGCATTATAAGTCATGAACCAAACCAACCAGCTACAAGGTGAATCACAACACTACAAACATTGATTTGAAGCAAAACTGTGCTTTTTACACGACTGTGAGCTTCAATGAGGGAAAGAACTACAATCCCATGAAGCATTGAGAATGATATAATTGAATTAAAAGCCATGGAGAAATATAAAATGATTTATTTAAAGATGTTTATTACATCTACAGAAACAATATATTTTAAGTTATGTCAATATATGATTATATAAATATTTAACAGCATTTGCATAGCCTTGCATAAACTTTTGATGCAATTTGCTTTCTGCAACTCTCTAATTGGTGGAATTTTTAGCATCATGGGTAATGTAGTTTTCATGAATTCCACTGTTAAACCGTAGCAAGAGATGTAAAGAATGTGATCTGCTCTCCGAAGGCATTTGCTCAGAGATGATGATGTCACCTCACCTGGCTCTGTGCAGTTTTTCTCCTCCGTCACATTATCAGGTGTCGATGACATCAGCCGTCGCCCCCAGTGGTCATGTGATTCCACATGAGACTCCTCCGCAATCATGCCATGACCTAGAAAAACAAAACATCGGTCAAATCACTACACAACGAAGAAAGAAAGATGTATGGGTTTGGAACAACCTGATAAATGATTAGGTTTTCATTTTTTCGGTGAACTATCCCTTTAAATAGCACATTTAAGACTATAACTCTCAAAAATAAGGAGTTACTTTTATCACATGTTTGATTATGATATGAAAAAGTACATACATTAAACATAATGACTTGTTTAAAAAAATGTTGATGTGGTAAAGAATTTTTTTTACATGTATCAAATTGTATTTTTATAAATATATTATTCATATTAATCTAAATATTAACCATAAATAAATATCCAAATTAAAATATTAGATTAAACTAGTATATAGCGCTTTATACAGCAGCTTAGCATTAATAAACAGGAAAATAATGTTGTAAAATGAAACAAATTCAATTGTAGCTGTAAAGCTGCTCTTCAGAAAACAATTTAGTTCAATGTTGATTCAATGTTGCAAAGTTCATCATTTATGAAACGAGTTCAATTCAGCAATAAAAAGCTCTACAGAAGACAATAGTGTCATTAACTCAATGTTAATTCAATTTGGTTCAATAATAGTATTGATGTTGCAAAGTAAGCATCATTTTTCTTCATATTTTCTTCTCATCTGTTAGTGTCAGTGCAGCTGAATCAATAATATTATTGAATACACAAAAAGAAAATTGCCAGAAGTGCAGAAATGTATTGTCAACACTGTTCTGTGATTTATCAAGAAAATATCTTAGAAACTGAAAAGTTCTAGCATATATTTCTAAGTAACTAAATCCCACAGCTTCACCATTATTAGAGAGACGCTGCCAGGAAGAATTAATTCACACGCAATCGCTCTCTCACTAATGCATTCATATAAATGTAATCTTTACTGTGTCTGTACTTTATCTGAATCTGATTTAGAACGAGCAGAAATTTGTGAGAAATATAACGACCAAAAGACAAAAGATCTGATCAAAATAAGCTGTTCTGTCAAATGCCTTAACATTATTATTAATATTATAATTGTGAACAAGAAAACCCGCGTTTACATTTACATTTACATTTAGTCATTTAGCAGACGCTTTTATCCAAAGCGACTTACAAAGTAGGACTAGATTAAGCGAGTCATCATGAAGAGGCAAAAAACAAAAGGCAGCGCAAGAAGTGCTCAAGATACAAAGTTCAGGCATTATTCAGAGTAGCATAAGCCCGATAAGTGTGGTTTAGAGGGAAAGGGGAGTTTTTTTTTATTTTTATGAAGTTAAGTGCTCACGAAAGAGATGGGTTTTCAGATGTTTTTTGAAGGTTGTCAGGGATTCTGCATTCCGGATGAGGGAGGGGAGAGCGTTCCACCAGCATGGAACTGTGAATGAGAATGTTCTGGAAAGTGATTTTGTGGCTTTCTGGGATGGAACCACGAGACGTCGCTCGTTGGCCGATCGTAGGCTTCTGGTAGGGATGTAGACTCGTAGGAGTGAGTGAAAGTAGGAGGGAGCTGAGCCTGTGATAGATCTGTAAGCAAGCGTCAATGCCTTGAACTTGATGCGAGCAGTGAGAGGTAGCCAGTGCAGTGAGCAGAATAGAGGACTGACGTGGGCCCTCTTTGGCTCGTTGAAGACAAGACGAGCTGCAGCATACTGGATCATCTGTAGGGGTTTAGTTGCGCATGCTGGAAGTCCGGCCAGGAGAGCATTGCAGTAGTCAAGCCTAGAAATGACCAGGGCCTGGACGAGAAGTTGTGTTGCATGCTCAGTTAGGAAAGGCCTGATCTTCCTGATGTTGTGCAGTGCAAAGCGTTTGAGACTCGACTCGAGGTTCAGGCTTATTTCTTTATTAGCGACTAGTCGACGTCGACTCAACTTTATTCACATAAATGTAGACTTTAAAAAATCTGAAGTCATAAAAATGATTTAGAATATTTTAAATAATATATTAAATATTGTTTCTACCACCATCAGAATAGAATTATACACTGCTTAATTCAGCACGCAAGCTACTATACAGGCCTAGAGAGCTGAACCTCATTGGCCTCAAAGTATTTGAGTGACAGCACAGAATCCTGCATGATCCCGCCTACTGAATGTTCACTTTTCAGGCATAAAGCAATAACGCGGAAAACATTTTTCTTTAATGTGCTCCGCTATAATGTAAATGAATCATTTTCTTTTCTGAATGAGTGAGCGGCGCCGGCAGCGTTTGCTCCACGGCAGGTTTTTGGTTCAATCACAGGGTGTCAATTAAACTAAACCGGCCTAAATTCAGCCCAAAACGACTGTCCTGAAATGCTGATGAGACACTCATGGACTACCTGACTTGCTCCAGGACAAAGCCGTTTCACAAAAGAACTCAATCTCAGAGCTCTGGAACAGTTCAGAACAAGCATGCAAATAAAAGAGAGCGTTTTCACTTTCCCACCTTGTTTTAATAGGGAAAAAATAAAACATAAAATGAGGAAAAATAGGGACAAATAAGAGTGACAGTATTGCTTTTCTTTTCTCCTCAAGCTACAAGAGGAAAACAGGATCTGCCTGATTCAAAAGGAAGGGTTGCATATATTCCCTCTGTCTTTGATCTTTCGTTCCTGAACCATTATAAAGGCACTGAGTCTGACGTTCACAAACACACACATGCTTTCAAGTTATTGTCAAGAACAGACATTCATGTTTCTGACGGTAAACGTCGTGCGTCGAAACAGATTTACTATTGTCTGTACGGTATCAGTGCAGAATAATCTTTTAAGCTTCTTGTTTTTACTGTAATTAACGTCTTTGTGTTTGATGCAGAAGGCTTACATTTAATTTGAGCATTACTTTTCAGTGTGAGCCACAGGCATGAGTGATACCTCAGATCGAGCGGCTTGTTTGCGCTCGTCTAGATCAGACTTTTCACTCGGGGGATGATAGACATGCAGACGAAACCCTTCCTGAAGGAGGGATCCGAGTCACAGCGAGACATTTGAGGGTTTTGACTTGGATCATTAAGCAGAAACTACCCAGAAACACCCCAGAACATCTGCATAACAACACACTGGCAAACACCACATTATGGCGGTGAATTATGCATGCACATTTGGACAATTGTAATGATTTTTTAACCAGATTTGGAAGGCTGCTATAAAAGATTCAGATGAATAAATCTTTCATGAAATCTGAACACTCGTGTGTCTGTGAACACAAAGATCAGCCCAGGACACACTGTGTGACGTCATTCACCGTGCAACACTTCACTTTACAGAGGCAAACAAGTGAGCAAGAAGTCGAATTATTTAGAATTTACAGTATAAACAGGAACTGATTGTTTTCTTAATTAAAATTAAATTAATGAAACGTTCTCAGACTGCTGTCCTAACAGTGATGTGCTCACATGTCACTTCTTAATGAACAAATGTTAACGTTTTTGGGGGGGGAATCAATTGTTCTGTAAAATACTTGCTATAACAGCAAAATTCTTTGTTATAATAAATACAAACTAGAAAAAAGGGTTAAACGGGATCTATTATTCTCTTTTACAAAGTCTTGATTTTGTTTTTGGGCTCTACTAGAATAGGCTTTCATGCTTGATTGTTTTTTTGTTACATGTTCTCCATTGTTGCGGCTCCTCTCTTCCCAGTCTGTCAGTAACGCTCTAAGGGTGCGTTTCCCACACAACACCGTAACTCGCTGTTTAACTACCATTGAAGCAAAGTTGAAGAAATCAAGCTAGTCACAAAACTGTATTGTCGCAAATTGGTCGTTCAACCACGTTGGTTAATGATGTCACACAGGAGTGGAGTAATAACTACTTTTAATGAATCTGTTTGAGATCGAATTAACACTAGATGTTTTGCTATAAATTACAGACATGGCATCTGAGGGCTATTTCTCATTTTTATCAGTTATTTTGCTTTATTTCCAGATTCACTCATTCACGTTCACACATGCGCACTCTTCAAAAATGGTGCTTTAAATCTCTTGACAAACTAAAAGACGTAAATGACATTTGTATGTATTCTAAATAAAAGATACAGATTGCACTGAATGTCAGCTTGCTTATTTTGCTCAAGATCAGGATTTATTGAGTCCACATGTCATGCAAACAAGAAACTACTCTTCTAACCACAGGTCGACGCTGTCGTTCCAAACACACACTTTGCGATGCTGTTTGCGAATGTTCGTTGGAACTATGGTTTCGAGAAACACAGACTCGTTGAACTATGATGATAACGACAGAACTTGCGAACATAGTTGGCTAACGATGCATTTGGGAAACACACCCCTGTTTAGTTCCTGTCTCTATGAAGCTCCTCCTTCTGAAAAGCACACTGTGGTCTGATTGGTCGGCTGGATCAGTGTGTTGTGATTGGTCAAGCACGTTGAGCGTGTTTGGGAAATGTCCCGCCCCTTACCATAACAGCCAGTTTCAACACACTACTAACTAACTCAACCAGGCCCCGCCCCTTTATTCTGTGTATGAATTATTTAAATGAGGAATATTGTGACGTGTTTGTTCCCGGAAGAAACTCAAGACTACAATGGAGGCGTTTCAGGAGTTCAGAAACACTGACACTGATATAGAGAATAACTCCCGCTGGAGGGACTTTGTGCTCAACACACTACACACACTACACACATTACACACTAAAGAAAGATGAACGTGGAAAAACATAATATGTCCTCTTTAAGGTAATTCAAGATACACATTAAAATGTTTAAAGCTATTATAACCAAAATCATTTTAAACTTTCTTTAAATCATGCCATGGGAGATATTCTATTCTATTCTATTCTATTCTATTCTATTCTATTCTATTCTATTCTATTCTATTCACATGTGCAAGATACATGACGGTTATATAAATAAAGCATGATTTGCTTTGATCAGTTCAGTGTTATGCACGTGCGGTTCAGTTCATATCGTGATGTTTTAGGTCATCAGAGGAATGTGACTTTCATTCGCCCCAAAACAGCAAGACTGCTCCCTTGACACGCATCTCTGGTCATAAAACACAAATCACCAGAAAAGAATAGTGCATTCAAAATCTAACCATGTGTGCATAACGGACCCAACACACCGTCTCCGCACACTGCGGCATACGAGACAGAGCAACACACACACACATTTAAAACCTAGACTCGACTACCTACACATATTATGTGCATAAATGCCGTTTAGAAGGGCAGTCCTGGTGTGGTGACCTGATAAGAACAGGTGCACCTGCCTCAAATACATCTCACAGCACACAGACATCACAGAATAATAGATACTCATTTAAAATATATTTATGATGCACAGACAGGATAATGCCACTAATGCATCTCACAGAACTGAGAAACATATTTGTCTACACAATGATGCACAATAAGGACAGCTGTCCATTTAATATATTTCTTTATAATGTCACGCAGATTGAATTTCTGACATAATCTGGAAATAATGGGATCAAATCAATTTAGAAAATCCCAGTAACACGCTTAAAACAGAATTTCATTAATATTTATAATTCTAGATTAAATAATAATAAATAACCTTTGCTTTTTGTAGTTAATTCTTGGTTATTAATGGCACTAATTTATGACAGAATTCATGCTGTAAAGGATATATATACACACATATATATACATTGATGTGTTTATCCACTAACACTCTTAAGATAAATATAGAATTGCATCAATAGTTCAATATAGAGTGAACAATAAAAAGGGAACCCATTAGTGGTTCTAAATTCCACAAGCAATGTTTTAAGAAATGTTGCTTAAACTGTCAATCAAAAGCTGTTCTGACACTGAACACTTCTTATATTCCCATTTATGAATCGCACTGAAGCAATATGGGCAGATGATTGACCCTCTGTCACATTTCTCCCACACTACACGGGGTTTGATTGACAGGTTCCGCTCGGACTCACCTGTCCTGGTCAGGATGGTGGACATGCCCCACGCCACGAACAGAACACTGCAGACCAAACACACCTGCGCCAGCAGCATCTCCCTCCTCTTGCGCACTCTGAACATCTTGGCGATGATGGATTTCTTGGAGACCGTGGTCATGGTGTGGTCCTGATGCTGCTCCTGATCCGCGCTGGTCATCGTCGAGCACTGATGGAGAGACGTGTAGAGAGAGCGCGATCAGAGGTCTGGATCCAGATACAGAAAACCCCAGCCTTCACTGTCCCAGATCCCTGCTCTCATCAGATTCCTCCCCGCCGCATTGCAACAACACTGGGAACGTTACATTCCTGCATGCATGCATCCTGCAGCGTCGCGTGCGTCTGTCGTGAAGCGCGCGTGTGGAAATAACATCGGTCTCGGCTCTCAGGTGATGTCCTTCAGTCCCTCTGCTTGTGAAAGCGTTCCTGCTCTTCCCATCTGAACGTCGGGAACTTTGCGCTCCTCCGGTGTCCACCCGAGACACGTGACGCGCTGCGATCCGGTGCATTCACGGGGATCCGACGCGTCACGGCTCCTATAAACCGAGAGAGTGAGGGCATTTAACACTCACATGTTATCATGTGCATGCATACTTTCATTAATGCATACTTGCATTAATACAAATGAACAAAATAAATAAATAAATAAATCAGCGCAATTATTAGTTTGCTATGTATGTGTGTATTGCAAATTTATACTGTGTAAATTATTATTAATATTATAGTAGCTCTTATTATAAAGTTCTAAAAAGCTGTTAATTTCGAACATTCCTGAATAAACAGTTCCAAAAGTAGTGTATAATTCACAAAAATAAAAGTAAACACAAACATAATTTGAGTATGAGTGCGTTTATAAATCTAGAAAAAAAAAAAAAAATGCAGTCGTAAATTTATATATAGGCCTACATTCACTAATAATACACGTCCGTTCCAAGTGAGTTATAATAATCATAAATGTTCCTTGAGCAGCAAATCATCACATTAGAATGATTTCTGAAGGATCATGTGACACTGAAGACTGGAGTAATGATGCTGAAAATTCAGCTTTGATCACAGGAATAAATTACACTTTAACATATTCACATAGAAAATAGTTATTTTAAATTATAATTATATTTCACAATATCACTGTCTTTACTATTTAAATAAATGCAGCCTTGGTGAGCAGAAGAGACTTATTTTCAAAAACATCTTACAGACCCCAAACCTTTGAACAGTTAGCCTACTTAAAACTAGTTATGTAATTTACAACATTCATGTAAGCTTATACACCTAAAAGAAAAATCTTTGGTAAAATACACTCAAAGTGTCACATTAAGAGTGTGTGACAGTAAGGTCATACATGAATGTGAGTGTGTCTGATTCCTTCTCAAAACAAACATGGTCACAAG
Source organism: Vimba vimba (assembly GCA_022828995.1). Classification (NCBI taxonomy): domain Eukaryota; kingdom Metazoa; phylum Chordata; class Actinopteri; order Cypriniformes; family Leuciscidae; genus Vimba; species Vimba vimba. Next base: position 34,556,956 of record CM040832.1, on the reverse strand, counting down.
TGTGTGTGTGTGTATGTGTGTGTGTGTGTGTGTGTGTGTGTGTGTGTGTGTGTGTGTGTGCGTGCGTGCGTGCGTGTGTGTGTGTGTGTGTGTGTGTGTGTTTACTGATAGATATTGTGTGTTTGTACAGCATGTTGTTGCCTTGAAGGTCAAATGATTGTTTCAGACATGCATGGTTCTTCGTCTAGACATATGAAATCTGCACGGCTGCATCAACAGTGTCATACTTCATATTGTCACCTCTATATGGCATTTATGAGCCTATAAATAAAACAGCATTAAGCATATGTGCAACACACGTTTGCACAGATATCCGAATTGCTACAAACTAGTCCTAACAGAAAATTAAAGGAAGTGTTTTGTTTCCATGTTTTATTGGGACTTTCCATAGACATGATTTTTATACATGGACAAACTGTATATTCTCTCCCCTTACACTAACCCGACCCCTAAACCTGCCCATCACACACACACACACACTAACCCAACCCCTAAACCTGCCCATCACACACACACACACACACACACACTAACCCGACCCCTAAACCTGCCCATCACACACACACACACACACACACACACACACACACACACACACACACACACACACACACACACACACACACACACACACACTAACCCGGCCCCTAAACCTGCCCATCACACATACACACACACACTAACCCGACCCCTAAACCTGCCCATCACACACACACACACACAAACACACACACACACAAACACACACACACACTAACCCGGCCCCTAAACCTGCCCATCACACATACACACACACACTAACCCGACCCCTAAACCTGCCCATCACACACACACACACACAAACACACACACACACAAACACACACACACACTAACCCGACCCCTAAACCTGCCCATCACACACACACACACTAACCTGGCCCCTAAACCTACCCATCACACACGCACACACACACATACACACACTAATCCGACCCCTAAACCTGCCCATCACACACACACACACAAACACACAAACACACACACACTAACCCGGCCCCTAAACCTGCCCATCACTCACACACACACACACACACACACAGTAACCCAACCCCCTAAACCTGTCCATCACACACACACACACACACACACACACACACTAACCTGAACCCTAAACCTGCCCATCAAACACACACACACACACACACACACTATCCCGACCCCCTAAACCTGCCCATCACACACACACACACACACACACTCACACTCTAATCCGACCCCTAAACCTGCCCATCACACACACACACACACACACACACACTCTAATCCGACCCCTAAACCTGCCCATCACACACACACACACACACACTAACCCGACCCCTAAACCTGCCCATCACACACACACACACACACACACTAACCCGACCCCTAAACCTGCCCATCACACACACACACACACACTCACATACATACATACACAAACCCGACCCCTAAACCTGCCCATCACACACACACATACACCCTAACCCGACCCCTAAACCTGCCCATCACACACACACACACACACACACACACACACATTCTAATCCGACCCCCAAACCTGCCCATCACACACACACACACACACACACACACACTAACCCGACCCCTAAACATGCCTATCACACACACACACACACACACACACACACACACACTAACCCGACCCCTAAACCTGCCCATCACACACACACACTAACCCGACCCCTAAACCTGCCCATCACACACACACACTCACATACATACATACACAAACCCAACCCAACACACATTCTAATCCGACCCCCAAACCTGCCCATCACACACACACATACACACACACACACTAACCCGACCCCTAAACATGCCTATCACACACACACACACACACACACACTAACCCGACCCCTAAACCTGCCCATCACACACACACACTCACATACATACATACACAAACCCAACCCCTAAACCTGCCCATCACACACCCTAACCCGACCCCTAAACCTGCCCATCACACACACACACACACGCACACAAACCCAACCCCTAAACCTGCCCATCACACACACACACACACACACACACACTAACCCGACCCCTAAACCTGCCCATCACACACACAAATTTTCTGCATCATTACTCCAGTCTTCAGTGTCACATGATCCTTCAGAAATCACTCTAATATGATGATTTGATGCTCAAGAAACATTTCTGATTATTATCAATGTTGAAAACAGTTGTGCATGCTTCATATTTTTGTGGGAATTCTGATATACTGTATCTTTGATGAATAGCAAGTTCAAAAGAACAGCATTTATTAGAAAGCTTTTGTAACATTACAAATGTCATAAATATTTTATTGCTCAACATCAAACTATAGGCTGAGTAAATCAAGTCCGTATTGATTTCATTTGCTCTTACTCGACGTGTTTGGTCGTGAGTGTCTCAGAGAGATCATGAGACGTCCACAGCGCTGGCACAGGACACTATTTTGCAAACCCTGTTTTTGGCACACTCCTCTGATCCGGTGCCATGAGCGTCCAGCATGAGACCGGAACCATGAGACTCTCATGAGAGAGCCATCGACTGCTGCATCTGTACAGTAACAGAGAGTTACTGCCCACACACACACTCTAATCCGACCCCTAAACCTGCCCATCACACACACACACACACACACTAACCCGACCCCTAAACATGCCCATCACACACATACACACACTAACCCGACCCCTAAACCTGCCCATCACACACACACACAAACAAACACACTCTAATCCAACCCCTAAACCTGCCCATCACACACACACACACACACACACACACTAACCCGACCCCTAAACCTGCCCATCACACACACACACATACACACACACACACACACACACACACACACTAACCCGACCCCTAAACATGCCTATCACACACACACACACACACACACACACACTAACCCGACCCCTAAACCTGCCCATCACACACACACTAACCCGACCCCTAAACCTACCCATCACACACACACACTCACATACATACATACACAAACCCGACCCCTAAATCTGCCCATCACACACACACACACACACACACACACAAACCCAACCCCTAAACCTGCCCATCTCACACACACACACACACACACACCAACCCGATCCCTAAACCTGCCCATCACACACACACACACACACACTAACCCGACCCCCTAAACCTGCCCATCACACACACACACACCCTAACCCGACCCCTAAACCTGCCCATTACACACAAACACTCACTCACTCTCTCACACTCACACACTCACACACTCACTCACTCACTCACACACTCACACATTCACACTCACTCACTCACTCGCACACACACTCACTCACTCACTCACTCTCACTCACACACACACTCAATCACTCACTCACTCTCTCACACACTCACACACTCACTCACTCACTCACTCTCACTCACACACACACTCAATCACTCACTCACTCTCTCACACACTCACACACACACACACTCACTCACACACTCACTCACACACACACACACACACTCACTCACTCACTCACTCACTCACTCACTCACACACACACTCACACGCACTCACTCACTCTCTCACACACTCACTCACTCACTCTCTCACTCACTCACACACTCACTCTCTCACACACTCACTCACTCACTCTCTCACACTCACTCACTCACTCACTCTCTCACACACTCACTCACTCACTCACTCACACACTCTCTCTCTCTCACACTCACTCACTCACTCACTCACTCTCTCACACACTCACTCACTCACTCACACACACTCTCTCTCTCACACTCTCTCACTCACTCACACACTCACTCACTCACTCTCTCACTCACACACTCACTCACTCACACACTCACTCTCACACACTCACTCACTCTCTCACACTCACTCACTCACTCACTCACTCACTCTCTCACACACTCACTCACTCACTCACTCACACACACACTCTCTCTCTCTCACACTCACTCACTCACTCTCTCACTCTCTCTCTCTCTCACACACTCACTCACTCACTCACTCACTCACACACACACACACACACACACACACACACACACACACACACACACACACACACACACACACACACACACACACACACACACACACACACACCTTGTCCCAGGTCTGCTGTCCTTCACTGTCAGTCCTGTGCAGTGGACAGAATCCACTCCTGTTCGCCAGCTTTAATAACACCAGTGTTCGCCTTAATTAGCCCGATTCATTGTTGAACTATAATTGCTCGCTGTGTTCAATTAAACGCTGGTCAAGTTCGTGATAACAGAACATTTTCATTCTCCACTGCAATACAATTATGAAGTATATACACACGCAGAAGTGTGAGACGTGACCTCCAGAGAATGAGGACGGCTCACGTCATGATAATAAACTTGAGATGTTTAATGGATACATCAGGAACATCCTGAAGTCAGTTCTCGTCACGCTCACACAAGTGGAGGGAATCACATTAAACACTGTCACACAATACTGACTGTTTTCATTTTCAACAAATCTACTGATTCAGCATATTATACCCAATCATTTTCTTTTTGTGAAGAAATCATTCTTTAAAATAAATTTTATTTCTGTTCACACTACACCATTTAAAAGTGTGGGTGTTGGTAAGATCTTTTAGTTTTTGAAAGAAGTCTCTTCTGCTCACCAAGGCTGCATTTATTTGATCAAGAATACAGTAAAATTGTGAAATATTATTACAATTTAAAATAACTTCTATTTTAATGTATAATAAACTGTAATTTATTCCTGTGATCAAAGCTGTATTTTCAGCATCATTACTCCAGTCTTCAGTGTCACATGATCCTTCAGAAATCATTCTAATATGATGATTTGATGTTCAAGAAACATTTATGATTATTATCAATGTTGAAAACAGTTGTGCTGCTTCATATGTCTGTGGGAATTCTGATATACTGTATCTTTGATGAATAGCAAGTTCAAAAGAACAGCATTTATTAGAAAGCTTTTGTAACATTACATTCATTTGCTCTTACTCGACGTGTTTGGTCGTGAGTGTCTCAGAGAGATCATGAGACGTCCACGGCGCTGGCACAGGACACTATTTTGCAAACCCTGTTTTTGGCACACTCCTCTGATCCGGTGCCATGAGCGTCCAGCATGAGACCGGAACCATGAGACTCTCATGAGAGAGCCATCGACTGCTGCATCTGTACAGTAACAGAGAGTTATCATCTCGACTCAAGCTCTTCTGGATTATGAGATATAGAAAGTTACATTTCCATGCAGAAGCATGAAGACGTTTACTGAACCTTCAGACAAAATATAAAAACACCCAAGGAAAAAAAGTTTGCACATGTATTTTTTTATCATATTTGATACATCAGGCTCATATTTACAGTGTGATACAGTATAATATAATGTAGAGTTCATACTCGAGGAGGGAAAAAACACCCAAGCCCAAGCAATTTGTTTTTAGGCAACTAGTTTTGGTTATTTATATTGTCATTTCAAACTGTAAGATGAAATTATGATGCTTGTAATGTAAATCAATGAGATCTTTATAATAGTATAGCAGACTACTTGCATAAAAAGCATATAAATATCAGTTGTCGCTTTATATCTACCAATAATGTCTTATTATATTTACACTGTAGACAAGTTACTGCCTTACATTTTTAAGTAATGTCAACTTGAATGTTTAAGTCATTTCAACTTAAATTAATTAAACTGACTTAAAAAAAATTAAAAAGTTGTAAAAAAAAAAACTTGTAAAAAGTTGAAAATTGCTTAACTTATTTTGATGAGCTAATGTAAAAAATATGTTGTCATAACTTATTGATCATATAATATTTTACAGTGTACACGCTTAGTTTCATGATCAAAGCTCTGTATAGTGTTAAAACATAATGCAATGCAATACAACGATGATTGAGAGATGAATAAATAAATGTTCCGCAAAAGCCTGATGATCATATTTGATAACTTATATTTTAAAGATTTTTCAAAAAAAAAAAAGAAAAGATGTATGGATACTCAAGTAAACGTACGTTGCTTCAGTCCAGTAAGTGTTCATCTTTGATAATATAAATATTATCTAATATAAAATCTATTCGTATGATTACTTTATAAAAATCAGTAAAGATTTCATAGCAAAAACAAGCATGAACCACAAGTTGAAGATGGACATTTTACAATTATAATAAAAGGTCTTTAATTAATAAAAAAAATATATATATCAATAGTTCATTTATATACAATTTTTAACTTTTTATTATAAGTTATACAAGTTATTCAACAAATGTTTTTAAAGTCAGTTTAATGTAATTTAAGTTGAAATGACTTAAACGTCCAAGTTGATTTTACTTAAACAAAATTATACAGTGTAAATTTTTTGTTAATAAGACATTATTGATATAGAGCGATGAGTGATATTTATATGTTTTTTATGCAAGTAGTCAGTTAGAAATGTGCGTATCAAATATGATCCAGTGGGCTTTATAGGGTTAAGCCCCAAATCTTCACCATCTGGATGTTTTCCTTTTGTGATTCAACTGTAATACAGCATTTGTAGCTTTGGAAGTAGCTCATATTTCTCATCTTCAAGGAGACGCCACAGGAAGTGAGTAAGTGTGCATTGTTTTTTTTGTTTTTTTGATGTCGCAGACTTCGCAAACACACGCATCAGGGCTTCCAGTCCCACTTGTATACTCCAAATTTAATGCTTCCACAAGCTCTTGCATCACAGGCAGGAAGATAAAATATTAATCATAATCATGAGCGGTGTGGTGGGGTTTGTTTGGACAGCACACGCGCACACGCTCACAGAATAAATAGTGTCAGAGGAAGAGGCGGCCTGTGCCAGATTCATTACACGCTAAACATCTCTCCTCCAATGCTAATGATTACAAACCTGCAGGCCGGTAAACACTGACCTTTACTGTGACTTCACAGTCTCATCTGCTCACCATCACATTCAGCTGAGGAAAATTACACTTTATGCAATGCAGAAACTCAAAAAAAAAAAAACGTGTATTTATGGACTCGATATATCAAGCAGTTTAGAATGAATTTTCTGAAGAGACACGATCGCTTTATATGATGAGCAGATTGAATTTAGTCTTTTATTCACATATAAACATTCATCAACTCACACATCAGTTGTGGTAAACAGAAGCTCAAGCATGTTCGCTTGACGTGCGAGAACCAATGAGGTTAATTCTTGTGTTACGCATCACGTTTGAGCTTCTGTAAGAACCAATGAGGTTCATTCTCGTGTTACGCAGCACGTTTGAGCTTCAGCAAGAACCAATGAGGTTCATTCTTGTGTTACGCATCACGTTTGAGCTTCTGCTTCTGCAAGAACCAATGAGGTTCATTCTCGTGTTATGCATCACGTTTGAGCTTCTGTAAGAACCAATGAGGTTCATTCTCGTGTTACGCAGCACGTTTGAGCTTCAGCAAGAACCAATGAGGTTCATTCTTGTGTTACGCATCATGTTTGAGCTTCTGTAAGAACCAATGAGGTTCATTCTTGTGTTACGCAGCACGTTTGAGCTTCAGCAAGAACCAATGAGGTTCATTCTTGTGTTACGCAGCACGTTTGAGCTTCTGTAAGAACCAATGAGGTTCATTCTTGTGTTACGCAGCACGTTTGAGCTTCAGCAAGAACCAATGAGGTTCATTCTCGTGTTACGCAGCACGTTTGAGCTTCTGTAAGAACCAATGAGGTTCATTCTTGTTACGCAGCACGTTTGAGCTTCTGTAAGAACCAATGAGGTTCAGTCTCATGTTACGCAGCACGTTTGAGCTTCTGTAAGAACCAATGAGGTTCAGTCTCATGTTACGCAGCACGTTTGAGCTTCTGTAAGAACCAATGAGGTTCATTCTCGTGTTACGCATCACGTTTGAGCTTCAGCTTCTGCAAGAACCAATGAGGTTAACAAAACGGACCTTATTTAAAGTGTCACCTCATCATTTAGACTACTCACCCTTATGTAATTTTTTATGATTTTCTAAAAAAAAAATTTAAAGAACATCCTATCCTCTGCTTTCCGTACAGGGTCAAGTTTTAAAATGACAAAAAATAAAAAATAAAAATAAGAAAAGAAACATTAGTCATCATGAAACTGAAGTTTTGATCGTATTTTCTTCCCTATTGTGACGTATATCCGAGTGAAACGGCTTCTGGAACCAGAACAAATGTGGGCGGGGCTTGATTTTGTCTGTGGGGAATTGATTGGATGGTTGTGGTTTGCTATTGGCTGATCTCATGTGAGTGACAGGTTGCCCCGCCCTCATCATCAGAGAAGAGACGCTGCAAGAGGGAGGGGAAGTTATTCTGATTCAAGATTATGAGGGCATGAAAAGATGATGATGTGCATGGACAAAATATTTAAAATAAATACAGCAATTCCACACAAAAAAAAGAGAACTGTCCATTTTGATTTCATGGTCACTTTATAGCATCATAAAAGTAGTCATTAGTCATTTCAAGTAGTCACAGTTTTGTTTAGCTCAACATTTGTGGGTGCTATATGCTTTGTATACTACCTACAAAAAAGTCGCTGTTTGGATTAAAATAGGCAAATTCTTAAAAGTCTGTGACTTTGACGAAAAATGGATGCACCTCTTGATTGAAATACATGTTGTGATGTTATGAGGTGCGTCAATTTTTTGGTCCAGATCTTGTATTGACAATGCAAGAGTCCAGCTCTCTGTAAAGTCTCCTCCAGCACATCACAAACACTTTCAATGAGTTTAAGATCTGGACTCAGAGGAGCCGATTCATGTGTGAAAATGATTCTTCATTCTCCCTCACAACCATTCTTTCACAATCCGAGCCTGATGAATCTTGACACTGTCCTCCTGGAATATGGTCATGATGTGTCTTCAAACATGGTTGTTTAAGAAATGAAAAGCTACACACTTCATCAGTTAGGGTTAGAAGAACTGTTGCCAAACATGTAACATGATAGAAACATAATAATCACTGCAATAATGATCCAATCATAGACTCTTAAGCGACTTTTTTGGGGGGTTCAGTGTATATAATATTGTATTGTTTGCCCAAAAGTTGAGCATTTCAATTCAACCACTTGCGGTGTTCTATTTTGGTTAGGATGATGCCTAGAAGTTCGTTGCCATTTATAATTAGATGTGTGTAGAATAAATGCAGGAATTGACGAAGGTAACCTTTTCTCTCAGACAAAGACAGACCACAAAGGTTATTACTCACAGAAAGAGTCCATTTAATCTGCAGTGACTGTGTCGTCGTGATAAATACGCTAACAAATGGGTTTCTTGTGTCTCTACTGCAGTTTAGGTCAGAAGAACAATGAACAAATTGACCTTGAAAACAATTTCAATGTTGTACCCAAGGTATTCTTTAACATTACTTAGAGAACAATGCAAATACCATGTTATGTGAACGCCTAGCCATTTAGTACCAAGGTTATATTCAGCACTCTCTAACCATTACAATAGCAGTTGTAAATTGTTATATTACATCTTTAAGAAATTAAATAACAATTATGAGATGTATACTGTATACTGTATATAGAATTAAAAAAGCTTCATATATACACACACACACACACACACACATACATATATATATATATATATATATATATATATATACACACACACACACACACACAAATATATACATATATATCTATGAAGCTTTTTTTAATTCTCTTGCCCTTTAAATCATTGCTTCTCTCTTTTTTATAGGCCTATAGAATATTATCTAATATCTACACTGCCACATCTCTCTCTCTTTTGCAGAAAAATGTCAGTGTCATCTTACCCATAATGCACTCTGCTCCCATGTTGTATAATACTGATAGAGCAGGGCATAATTCATTCTTCTTCCTGCAGAAACTGACAGCTATTTCTGTACTATCCTGCATATTGCAAACTCCATCACCTTGGGAACAAGCGTTCAGTCGATCATCTGCAATTCAAGCACATGGTGAATATTATCAGCGGTGCAGCCCATATTTAACTCACGAGTTTAGTATCATAGCATATGCATGACTAACTGTACCTACAATAGAGATAATGAACAGATTGAGTATCATGTTCATATTTATAATGCATGTCAATAAACACCATGGTATTTTACAAAAATGGGTAACAACGATGCAGATTTGTTATTGCTGCAGTGCAAATATCATTGCTCATGTTTTTTAAAAAATTTGTAGGCCACTTTAAAAAAAAAAAAAAGATCTGCTAAATGATTAAAGGGAAATGAGAGTGGTAAAACGTTATCACGCATGATTCTGCTGACCGGAGTTGAAATCACAGCCAAGTTTGATAAGCGTCGTTACCAATTCACACATCATTAGCTGTAATCTCACAGACAACCGTCCAAATGTTAAAACTGTTGGCAAAGGCAAGCATGCACTCAGATCACCTTCATATCTCTACAGCACACTGCATCATTGTGGCGAGGATTGTGGGTAAATCGATTGAGCTTTGAGCTGGTGCACCATTAAAAGATCCCACACGCAGTGATGTCATTTGCTGGCTCAAAACTACAGTGTCGATTATCTGTGGGTGAACACAACAATCTCACCCACCTGCTAAGAGATAGTTACTGAGAAAGAGCTTTGTGCATTTTGGGAAAAAAATGAATACTGTTATCAGTTATACTGTATCTGTTTCTCCAAACTAAAGTCCATAAAGAAAAAACTGTTGGTTTTAAATGCCATCAATTAAAGGTCAAGGTTGACAGATTATATATTACGGTGATTGTTGTGTGTAAATAAGCTCCTCACAAACATCTATAGTAGTAGATTATCATTCATTTTGCCAGTAAATGTAAATGTGTTTGTCAATGTAAAATAGTGTAAGAATGGATGTGGCCAAAAGTGATGTCTGGTCTAGGAATATTTACATCTTCACCCTTTATTCAAATGTGATTAAAAATGTGTTAAAGGGGTGGTTGATTATGATTTCACTTTTCTAACTTTAGTTAGTGTGTAATGTTGCTGTTTGAGCATAAACAACATCTGCAAAGTTACAACGCTCAACGCTCAAAGTTCAAAGCAAAGGGAGATATTTGCTTTTAAAGAAATCGTTTTTTAAGGACTACAACAAACGGCTGGTAGAGACTACACTGAGCTTCTTCACGGATTAGTGACATCACTAACCCTAGAATTTACATAAACCCCGCCCCCGGAACACGATTTATAGATTATCAAGACAGAATATGCTAATCAATGACTAGAAGATAACTACACATAAGCTACATAAATTCATCAACCATTGCATTTAAAGGAACAGACACAAAAACGGTGCGCTTTTGCTCACCCTCAAAAAGTGACAATTTTAATATGCTGTATAAAAATATATATATGGGGTATTTTGAGCTAAAACTTCACATACACACTCTGGGGACAACATAGACTTATTTTACATCTTGTGAAAAGATTTTGTAAGCATATTGCCACCTTTAAATTTAAGATGTGACTGTGGGACAAGAGAGCTTTATTGGCAGACCTGAGGGACTTATAGCTGAATTAAAATAAATAAGATTAGAAATATAAGATGGGGCTTAAGAACATTAAGAGCTTTAAAAACAATCAGCAAAATTTTAACTGGATTTTAAAAATACAGGAAGCTAATGAAGATAAGCTAAAATTGTGTTATATAACACAATAAGAGTGATATAATCAAGTTTTTTTGCACTAGTTTTGCAGTCACAGTCTATTCTGCAACCATCTGCAAAAGTGCCAACAGAAATTGGGGAAGACCAAGATACTAATAATTACAATAGTCCAGACATGATGTGATAAATGCATGAATAACTTTTTCCAAGTCACTTCAGATTTCTCATTGTTAAACTGTAGGAAATGATTTGCTATCCAGCATTTAATATCCTCAAGACAGTCCATGAGAGGCTGCAGAGATTTTAATGGAAGGTACAGCTGAGAATCATCGGCATAGAAATGAAAAGAAATGTAATACTTCCTAATGATATTACTGAGCGGAAGCATGTCCAGATTTAAGAGTAATGGCCCCAAAATAGACCCTTGAGGAACCTCACAGGAGAGAGAGGCCATTAGAGAACATCCTAGATTTAAGATATGACCCAAACCAGAGACTATATAACAAATCTATATAAAACAATAGTAGATTTAACATCAACAATTAAAGTTAAAGTGTATGTTTTTAATGTTACCTTCTCCCTTTAAATACTTTGGTCAGTTCAAGAATAATTTATGCAATTGTATATTATTTATTTGGTAACACTTTACAATAAGGTTCCTTTATTAAACATTAGTTAATGTATTAACTAACATGAACCAACAATGAGCAATACATTTATTACTGTTTTTGTTAATCTTTGTTAATGTTAGTTAATACAAATAAAACTGTTCATTGTTTGTTCATGTTAGTTCACAGTGCATTAACTAATGTTAACAAGATTTTAATAAACTATTAGTAAATGTTGAAATTAACATTAACAAAGATGAACAAATGCTGTATAAGTGCAGTTCATTATTAGTTCATGTTAACTAATGTAGTTAACTAATGAACCTTATTGTAAAGTGTTACCGTTTATTTTAATGAATCAAAAGAGCAGTTTCGTGTCTGTCCTTGTATTGTTTATCTGATCAAGGTTGCTATGGGATTTAGAAAGTAATTAGTAATAAGTAATTCAATACTTTAGAGAGAGTATAGCTACTACAGTAATCTAATTGTTGAAAATGTAATTAGCAAGGTATAGTAATGAATTACTTCTTTAGAGTAACTTACCCAACACTGTGAGGAAATTAGTTTTACTGTTTGGTGTGACGTTTAATGCCCCTGACTATAGGCCTACCTCTGTAGTGCCAAAAATATCTTTAGTTTAGCCTATCATTTTTTTAATTTTAAGCCTATAAAAATGTCATTTTTTTGTTCTTTATCTGACATTCTCTAAAACGGCTAAACAAAAATCTGTATTTGCTTTGTATTTGACAATTATTGAACTAAATACAATAGAACAAAACAGGATTCAATCAGGATATTCGATTACAACTCGAACGATAACGGCGTTATCAGCCAATCAGAATCCATCCTGCTGAAACGAGCTCGAGCATTTAAAGTGACAGACGAGTACTCGCTTTTAATAAACAGAACGATAATATAGTTACACTACCTTTATAGTTAACGTTCTTGGTGTGAACGGCCCTTAAGCTGTCAACATGAACATTAACATGATACAGTGCATTCCGGGATTGTGGAGGATACATGCAAAACTGTCTCAGAATTTGATTAAAAGCTTTTAAACAGGTTTTGCTTTGGGAATCGATGCGGAGCAGAGCTTATGTCGCCATCTGCGGTCACTACCCCACCAGAGAGCCACTGCTGTGGATGAACGGGTGAACTCTCTCTGCTTCGGGAACACAACGGGCTGGTTTTACAGCTCAGCTGAGCAGAGTCAGCATTATGGACGCTAAGAGGATCAGCTGATGGACATTTCTGCCGGTCTCTGTCACTTATCAGAATGAGAGGTGGAGCTGGAAATGAATCATGCTCTTTCCCGATGAATCTCGCTCGTCTTTTCCAAATCTCTCCAACTCTTTCACAGAGAGGATTATTTACTCTAGGGGACATAAAACACTATGATGGACAATGTTCTGGCATGCAAACATGACGTCTATATTTTAAAGTAGGCTTCAAAACCAATATGCAACAACAGTAAGTAGGTGCAGAGGTAGATTTGTCCGACTATGCACTTTGCTTCTGATGCAATCCACATCTATTAATCTCTTACATTGTTCAAATTACCCATATATCCTACAAACATTCATGCATTATAGCCCTGTAAAGCCTGACATTAAAAACAATCATAGATAAGTCAATGCTACTATGTATGTATAGGCCTACTCTGTAAAGTGTTTAGTGTGTTTTGATTCATGTTTGTATTTCAGTCATTTTGTATATTTCTTGTCCATTCCCCGTTTGATACTTACTGAATTGATTTGAGTTTTTGTTCAGGTGTCTTGTCAATTATCTCAGATCTTAAGCCTGGTGTATTTAGTCCTGTGTTTTCCTCGGTTCTTGGTCTGTCCTCGTCAAGTGCTTTGAAAGATTAGAGTTTGTTTAATAAGTTTAATAAAAGTAGCTGCTGCATCTGTCTGAACAAAATTATAAACACAACAATTTTGTTTTTGCCCCCATTTTTCATGAGCTGAAACTCAAAGATCGAAGACTTTTTCTATGTACACAAAAGGCCTATTTCTCTCAAATACTGTTCACAAATCTGTGTTAGTGAGCACTTCTCCTTTGCCGAGATAATCCATCCACCTCACAGATGTGGCATATCAAGATGCTGATTAGACAGCATGATTATTGCACAGGTGTGCCTTAGGCTGGCCACAATAAAAGGCCATTCTAAAATGTGCAGTTTTACTGTGTGTACATAGAAGAAGTCTTAAATCTTTGAGTTCAGCTCATGAAAAATGGGGGCAAAAACAAAAAGTGTTGCGTTTATATTTTTTTTCAGTGTAGATCCTGCCAACTTATGCTGTAACCGGCGACCTAAATACATACACTTATTTTATTTATTTATTTTTTAGAAAAATGTGTCCTAAGTTTATTGAACCTTTAGTCAGAATATTTCAAAAAAAAGTTTGCATGTCTTTTTTTGAGTATTATATTTGAGACTTCAGGCTTCTATGGCTAATAGTATGATAAAATGAGAATATGCAGCTCATACTTAAACATTTTTCCTTTTTATTTTTATATGGCCAAAAAGGAAGATGAAATTCGGATAGCTTGTAATGTAAATTAGATCTTTATAACATATAGCAGACTACTTACAAAACACATAAATATCAGTCATCACTCAATACCTGCAAATAATATATTAGTAAGATGATATTAAAATGCTTAGATTTATGATCAAAGCTCTATGGCTTTTATTATGGGGTAAAAACAATGCAATGCAAGGCTTTAGTAATGTGCATATTCAATTCGACAGTAGGCTTATATAAGCGTAGGTTATGCACACTCACAGCTGAAACTGATAATCAGCTCTTAATTATCATTCTTGTTTTCAGAATTCATTGCCATGTTCCAAATTACCTTGAGATTTCAGCACAAGGAGCTTCATGGATGAGATCACTGGGATGGTGCACAGCTGGAGCATGGTGGAAGCATCTTCTCAGGCCTGATGATGGGTCACACACTCACACACACACACTCCACCATCTGCAAGTCTGACAGATGAAGGTTCAACAGATGCCCGGCCAACTGTAACAAGCTGGAGCTTGGTGGAATTCGGGGAAATACAACCTAAGGCTGTTTTTTTTTTTTAAAGATTCAAGCAAGAGAAACTCTACTAAACACAGATTTGGATCATCTTGCTTTTAGAGGATTCTGTGCTTTGCGAGGGCATTAAGTAAAACAAAACTAAGTGCAGACCAAACAGACATAAAAGCATAATCTTCTGTACCCAGACTAGCACACTAAAAAGTCTGATGCACTTTATTTTGTTATTCTGGCAAAATAAATCAAATGAAGAAAAAATAATGATATTTGTGGATTTTTTTTTTTTTTACTATATGTTAATAACTGAAACCAAAACCATAAAAAAACATTTGTTGCTTGACACAAATTTTAACTGAAATAAAATATTAAAAAAGTAAACTTTTGTTCTTAAGTAATAAGCATTAAGAAAATTATAAAAGTAAGCATTTGTAAACGGTCTGTTCTTTCTATATTACTAGGATATTGTCTGTTTATTAGTACTATTACTAGTAGCACATATTAAAGCCTTATTCTGCATGACCATATTCTACCCAATGCCTAAACATAACAACTATTAATGAGCAGTAATTAGGAGTTTATTGAGGCAAAATCCATAGTTAATAGTGAGAATTGGACCCTAATCTAAAGTGTGACCGAATTGCCTATTCAAATATCTAGTAGAAGGAGAGAAAAACTTTTTTAAAAAAGTGAAAAACCCCATATTAATGGTGGATATTTTGTATAGAGATGAAAATAAACAGTGTAAATATATCTAGGCCATAATGTTTGCTGTGTTGCAGATTTTGTGTTCAAACAGCTGACTCAGGATCAGCCGTGCTGGAAATATTTATGTCAATGTCAATGTCACTTTTATTTGTATAGCACTATTAAAACAACACATGTTGACCAATGTGCTTTACATCATCTCAGTAAGATAGACAAAATAGTACAATAGTAATAGAATAAAAATTATCATCAAAAGGATGAATAGGCCATGGCAAACAAATGTGTCTTAAGTTGTTCTTTAAAGATATGTACAGAGTCAGCGTCCCTAACATGTAATGGTAAGCTACTACCCCAAATGCACAATCCCCTTTCTGGATTAACTTGGTCCTTGGAATTTTCTGAAAATTCTGAGTTGACGATCTCAAAAGTTCTTCCTGTCTGATACGCCACTAACAAATCTGATAAATAAGTCGGTGCAAGGCCATGAAAAGATTTATACACCAATAAAATAAGTTTAAAATCAATCCTACATTGTACAGGGAGCCTATGTAAAGAGAGTGATGTGTTCACGTTTTTTAATATTCGTTAATCTCGCTGCAGCGTTCTGAACCTTTTGCAGCCATAGTCAAGTCAAATCACCTTCATTTATATAGCGCTTTTAACAATATAGATTGTTTCAAAGCAGCTTCACAGTGATGATAAGAAATCAAAGTAACAGAGATTGTTTTGGCTCTGCAGCAGCTCTAGAATAAAGTTAGTTTTGATTGATTCACTTCCGTCGCAACGATCATTAGTTAAGGCCGCTTACACCGTAGAATAGATGCTTGACTAATACCCTTATATAAAGAATTACAATAATCAAGTGTTGATGATATAAGAGCACGGATTGCAATTTCAAGGCTCTTATATGTCAAACATGATTTCATCTTAGCCAGATTTCTCAGATGAAAAAAAAACTTGACCTCTACCACATGATTTATGACACCGCAGGAAGCTTCGACCCTGTTATTCAGGTCAAGGAAAGAGGGCATGATGTGGATTAGTCATGAGCTGAAAGACGATATGAAGGACAACAATGCAGTTAATATGAGGACGCAAAGTATATCAGTGTCATCTTTGTGTAGCGTGTTAGAAAGAACTTATCCCAGCGCTGGACATGGTGAGGTCAAGGAATCGATTCCAATATGATATATATTCATCCACACATGGATGAAACGTAGAGCTCAAAGAATGCTCAGAATGAAATACTAGCAGTATACATTTCTTTCCACTGAATAATGGAGAGAAAGTAGTTTCAAAATTACTTTAATTCAGTAAGTAGCATTAAGGTTTTCTTGCAGTTTTGATCAAAGCAAAACTTTCCTTACTTTACATAAAAAAAATGAGTCAAAAAAAGTTGCTAATATAATGGAAGGTGTTACTTCTAGTTCATTCGTCAAATTGGAAATGGAAGGGAGAGCATTGCATTGTGGGATATACGGTACAGGTGAAATTCGAAAAATTTGAATATCGTGCAAAAGTTCATGTATTGCAGTAATTCAACTTAAAAGGTGAAACTAATATATTATATATACTCGTTACATGCAAAGTGAGATATTTCAAGCCTTTGTTTGTTATAATTTTGATGATTATGGCTTACAGCTTATGAACATTTAAAAAATTTCTGAGATTTTGAATTTAGGGTTTGCATGAGTTGTAAGCCATAATTATCATCAAATTTATAACAAATATAGGCTTGAAATATGTCACTTTGCATGTAACGAGTCTATATAATATATAATTTTCACCTTTAAAGTTGAATTACTGACATAAATGAACTTTTGCACGATATTCATATTTTTCGAGTTTCACCTGTAGTATCCATTATGTTCAACTGCATACTGCACATTTTGGCAAATGTAGTCGATATTCCTTGCAAACATAATAATATTAATATATAATTAATATCTTACTCCTTTGCACAGCATACATACTGCATATGATAGTATGCCATTCTGAACAAGCACAAGCCGCTTTAGATAAAAGCATCCAAATGAATAAAGGTAAACACACAAACCCACACTGACAACATTTCATTACGAAAACCGAAGTTTATCTGTGAACAAAATAAGGGTTTAGTAAAAAAAAGGCTTAAACGTTTCTTTGCATCCAGCAGTTCTGAACAAAAGTGTAGTAGCGACGATTCTTCTGCAGTCCAGAGAGATGCTCTCATTTTGGGTCACTCCAAGAGAGAGAGAGAGCATCTGCCATTTAAACGTGCAGGGAAACAATTATAAAATATACACAAGTCAAACGCTACAAAAGGAAATGAAGCGTTCGTCTGGCGCTGAATGAGAGCCGTTCAGCACTGAAGAGCTAAACTACAGCGTACTGCTGATACAACAGCTCACGAATCCTGTAGTAGTCATCACAATGGCAGCCTTCCAGACAGATGCGGCCCGCTTCCGTCTGAGAAAGAGAGAGAGAGAGGGGTCAACGGGGTCAGAGTTGAACAGCACACAGTGAGGTGTTCAGGATGTGTTCCTGCATACAAAAACAGCTAAACGCTTGAGTCTCAAGATGATTTAACACAAAAAGGAAGCTAAGTGGTCACTTTTTGTGGTAGTTTCCTGATATACCGTTCCAAAGACTCATATTACTCACGGATTATATTCACGGTGCACTCATATGTGACCCTGGACCACAAAACCAGTCACATGGGTCACAATTTTGAAATTGAGATTTATACATCATAAATAAATAAGCTTTCCATTGATGTATGGTTTGTTAGGATAGGACAATATTTGGCAGAGATGAGGGTGCCTCAGATTCCAGTGCCGCAGTGTAAAAAAGCGCCGATCGCCCGGCGTTTTTTTACAGTCGCCGAGAGTTGAAGAATTTTCAACTTTGGGTAAAATGCAGCGCTCATCACTGTCACTTTTTACCCAGCCGTCCAATCACAGTGGAGGAGGGGCGGGACTAATACGCCACATTCTGCTTGTACAACGTCAACAGACGACAACAAGCATAATAACGGAACAAAATAATTTAAAACAAGAGAAAATACGTTACATTGTATCGACATTTTAATATAGAATCAACACAGAAACAAAATATGTGCGAAATGAAATACTAGTAACACTTTCGCGGATAATCCGTATCATAACAAGCAAAGCGTCTCAACTGAAAAAAAAAAAAAAACGCAACGCTGCCAAAACGCTCTCAAGCGCCCATAGCGAGGCGTTTTCAGCTGGCTAAAAACGCTTTGGTGGACACACAGCCTTAAAGTTGTTCATTTATGTTGGCGATTGTGCTGCATCCACTCACAAAAATAGATGTTTTATATATTTACGGTAGGAAATTTACAAAATATCTTCATGGAACATGATCTTTACTTTAATATCCTAATGATTTTCACCATAAAAGAAAAGCGATAATTTTGACCCATACAATGTATTGTTGGCTATTGCCACAAATATACCCGAGCGACATGTGACTGGTTTTGTGGTCCAGGGTCACATATTAGTATGAACGGGAGAAAGTGCAACACGCAATATGAGTCCCGCCTTTTAAATAAAAGAGACAATTGGCCATTTGTAAAGTCATCGCATCACTGCAGCTGCTGTTAGAAGCTCCGGTTGCTTTAGGCCGTTTGCACCTGGTATTAGGGTGTGTTCACACTTGTAGTTCGGTTCACTTGATTCGGACAAAAAAACAACATTTAGTCCTGGTCCGCTTAGCGTTCACATTGGCATTTTAACACAGAACCTAAACATTCAGATACAGGCATAGGGCTGTGTTCACAACCTGATTGGTCGGCTTTTATTATGCATATTTCACGTCAGAACTTACCAAACATCCAAAATAATGCTGTATTCTGGGATAAATGCGCTTGTTGTATATATGTAGCCTACATATGGTGGGATTTTGACCAGCTCAGAACTCCTGAAGAGCTTATAAAATGTGTAAAGGAGTCAAAACAGCGGCAGGAATGCCTCCGTCACACACACAAACACAGATCTGCATGTCTGTACCGAACTGTGATGGGCAACATCGCCACTATGATGAGAAGAACCAGGCATGCTTGAGCATTCTGTCCTTTTTAGGGTCGCATCTTGTGACATCATGTCCCGTTTTTGAATCGTTTACATGTCTTGGTCTGTTGCGTTCATATTTCAGAGTTCGTTTGGATCCATCTTTTCAGCGTCTCGGTCCGCTTGTTTGGTGCACAAGGGTTCAGATGGCAGTGTCACACTTATTCAAATGAACCACACTAACAGAGCAATCGCACCAGGGTTCGTTTTAGTCAAACCAAACATGCCAGATGTGAACACACCCGTTTTGGTTGATCGGATCACAAGTGGACGATGCTAAATACAGGTGTAAACGGGGTCTAAAATGTTTTGAGCTTGTACACTTTCAACCACTTCCAAAGGAAAATGCATTTGATTGCTTTCGTAGTGTAAACTCTCATGAGGTCGAATGTGTTCAAACAGCCACAAAAGACCGTCTACTCTCCTTTTACTGAACTAACGTGTTAACATTATGGGAAGAGCTCCAGCCAGACGGGATTTAAACTCTGTCGGCCGAAGACTCAAGTTTAGTTTGAAGATGAAAAACGTATGTTCTCTCACCATTCCTGATTTCTAACACACACTCACAGCGTTCGGCTGGTCTTGTAGCTGTCAGAGCAGAAACTAAAGCTGATACACTCTGTGTGTTTCTCTGTTTTCTCAGTAATCCTCATTTCTCAGTGAAATGACTCGTCTAAAGTGCCGTTTACACAACACCATTTTCAACTAAAAATGGAAAACTTTTTATGCATTTCAGTCATTCATGTACACAACGTTTTGGGGGCCTGAAAACGGGTGTCAAATTTTTCAAAACGGGTATCAAACTTTTGAAAATGATACTGTTATCGTCTCCGTGCAAACTACAAAAACATGAATTTGTGAAACCGTGACATCAAACGCGTGCGTATTACGTGTTCAGTCTGTAGGTGCGTGGTGTTTCTTTACAAAGTGACCGCCATCTACTGGCCTGGCAGCAGAATACAGCATTTTTGAGTCGTTCTCATTTTGACAACGTTGTCGTCTGTACCCAAAAAACGCAAAGGTAACCTTAAGTTCTCAGATTAAGTAGTCTATCTCAACTGGAAAGCATTTACAGACTGTCTCCGGGGGGCGTGGTTAGGCTAGTTGGTAGCAAAATTTCCCTAATGAAATTAGTTGTTGTGCACATCCCTAATAGATACCGATACCAGTTTTATAATTTTACTTTTTTTCAATTAAAAATGTGCAGTTCATTGCACAAATGCATCTTAAAGGTGATGTCCCAGAATTGTCGGACCCAGATTTGGCTTTTTGCAAGGAAATTACGCCCAATTACGCCTTTCCTTTAATCAAATTCTCATTACAGATGATTTGCATATTGTGAGGTGTAATCTGATTCCACTCACCCTCCTGACAGCGACCATGTTATTACACACCAGAACTCCTCCCACAAACTCCGCCTGGATCCCTTCGCGCAGCAGAACCTGCTTGAAGTCCGACAGTCGAGGTTCGTTGATGAACACAGACTGATGACCTGGGACCTGTGAAGAACACGTGTTATGTTACTACCCATGCGTACTCAATAAGTAAGGGATAATGTACATCCAGCTGGTTGTTATCACAAAACCATCTGGATGGACATTATCTTGCTTATTGCCACATAACATTTACATTTATGCATTTGGCCAACGCTTTTATCCAAAGCGACTTGCATTGCATTTCAAGGGACACATTTACATTCTTATCAGTTCTTGCTTTGAATCGAACCCACGACCTTGGCATTGCTTGGCGTTGTAATGGATTATTTTATAATCCATTACAGCGTACAAACAAAGATGAACACTTCAGAAATATTACCGTAGCCCTACTAATACTGTCCAGTTATATTTTACAGCAAGTACAGTCAATAACAGAGGTGCAAGATGGTAGTAAAGGGGTTTAAAGGGGTGGTTGATTATGATTTCACTTTTCTAACTTTAGTTAGTGTGTAATGTTGCTGTTTGAGCATAAACAACATCTGCAAAGTTACAACGCTCAAAGTTCAAAGCAAAGGGAGATATTTGCTTTTAAAGAAATCGCTTTTTAAGGACTACAACAAACGGCTGGTAGAGACTACACGACATTCCTCCCGGGTCAGTGACATCACAAACCCTAAAATTTACATAAACCCCGCCCCCGGAACACGATTTATAGATTATCATGACAGAATATGCTAATCAATGATTAGAAGATAACTACACATCAGCTACATAAATTCACCAACTATCCATTCAGAAATGTCCTGTTGCTTCTACATGTTGTCACTTCTTCTTGAGTCTCTCCATCATTGTCTGACTCCGGTTTGAAATTTTCAGTGCATGTGTGTGTGAGTGCAGCTCTTGAAGCTCCGCCCCCTGTGCAGTTCTTCATTTGCATTTAAAGGGACACACACAAAAACGGTGCGTTTTTGCTCACCCTCAAAAATTTACAATTTTAACATGCTATATAAAAATATCTGTGGGGTATTTTGAGCTAAAACTTTACATCAGAGACTTATTTTACATCTTGTGGAAAGGGCATTATACCACCCCTTTAAATTAAACGAGTGAGAGCATGTCTATCCGCATTGTGATACAAAAGACATGAAAGCAGAGCCGGCCTTGAATACCTGGATGAGCATCATCATTGGCCAATAACTGACCTTGGAATGTCACACTTGACCAATCAGAATCAAGCATTTCAGAGAGCCATGAAATATAACACCTTATCTGTTCATCTCAGAGCCTGTGGAGTGTTTGATGAGATGTTTCATCGTGCTTCTTCAGTCAGCAGATCTATTTTAAACTCTTTTCCCTGATGCCTAATGAATTGTAGTGTATACAGTTTTATCTTAACCTTCATCATAACCTCAGTTTATCCCAGTTTATATTGTAACTCACTCTCTATGTTCCACTTAGGGCTGCACGACTACTCAACATAAACCGAAATTGCAATATGGCAGAGCTAGTATCAAATCGGAAAGGTTACAATTTAACTGAATATATTTATGTGCAGTGCTTCAGAGTGAAGCGCAGCACTGTGTTCTTATGCGTGAGCCGCTCTTTAAGTTTAGTTAACCCCTTAACTGTCACCCCCATTTTTAACAATAGACGTGAAAGTGCACCATCCAAACTTAAATGGTTGTAATGTAAGAACTTGTTTAAAAGACGACGCTCGGCAGATTATTGCTGAAGTGAAAGCAAATATTTGCCAAATTGCGCAGCCCTACAAACAAGCACGGCAAACCTTGGAATTTTCTTAAATTCCTTTTGAAATCGCAATCATTATTTTTATCAGGATTTCATTTTATTTTACAGTGAAATACTACAATAGTATTATTTATTTTTCCATTTTGATTTTGAAAATTTTACATTATTGTTAAGTAATAATAATAATAATAATTATTATAATTATAATAATAATAATTATTATTATTATTATTATTATTAATTAATAATTAATTTTAATTTAATAGTAGAATATAATTATTTTACAGTGACATTGATTTATAAAATCACAAAAGTTTGTAAATCACAATAAATTCAATATTAAATTGCATTGTTTGTTATTTTACAGTGAAATACTACAATATTAATATATCTTTTTATATTGTAATTGTACAGCTGTAATGTAAAATAAAATTAATATTATACTACTTTCTTATTTTTTATTCTACAGTGAAATATTACAATAGCAATATTTATTTTGTTTATACATAAAACAAGTAAAGCAAATAATTTTCTTTATTTCACTATTAAATTGCAATCACAATTTTTATCAAAGAAAAAAAAAAAAAATATTTGGGGGATTTTTATTCCCCCAAATCGTGCAGTCCTAGTTCCACCTCATTTATTTCCCCCTATTTTCTCTCATTTTCTCTGACAAACAAACTGTAAATCACATGATTTCCATGCTAAACGTCTCCTTAATGTAGTATTTGATCTCTCTCTCACCTCATGAACAGGCAGCGGCTCCAGCGTGGGAATGACGTCGCTCTCCTCCGAGATTTCCCTGTCGTCTTCTCCAAACAGAGTCTTCATGGCCCGCTGGTTAGCAGTGACGCTGGGCTCAGTCGAGAGGTCCGGTGTGACGTCCATGGCCGCTTCTCCATCCTCCGTTTCCTCTTTCGCGTCTCCCATCTCCGCGATGACACCCGTGTCCACTTTTTCCACCCGCATATCCAGAACGCCGTCGATCCAGGCCAGCTCGGTGTCTTTGGCTTTACAGAACTGCAGTGAGCTGACCAGAGAGTCCTTCAGTCTGACCTACAGCGACATTTAAAGCGGCATCAGTCTGACAATATTTCAGAAGACTGGACACTTTGTGGTTAAAAGTAAAATTATAAATCATATGTGACCCTGGATCACAAAACCAGTCACATGTCACACGGGTATATTTGTGGCAATAGCCAACAATACATTGTATGGGTCAAAATTATAGATTTTTCTTTTATGCCCAAAATCATTAAGATATTAAGTAAAGATCATGTTCCATTAAGATATTTTTGTAAATATATAAAAAATATATTTTTGTGAGTGGATGCAGCAAAAGCACGAACATAAAAGGACAACTTTAAAGGCGATTTTCTCAATGTTTAGATTTTTTCCAGAAAGCTTATTTATTCAGCTTTCAGATGATGTATAAATCTCAATTTCAAAAAATGTACCCTTGTGACTGGCTTTGTGATCCAGGGTCACATATCTAAAGGGAATTATATAATGAAAACAAGACTTTTTTTCTCTTTTTAAACATTCACAACTCAAAGCTCCCAGAACATTTGCTGAATACATCTTAAAAACGGAGTTTAGCATGTCACACTGCAAGACATTCCCAAAATACATTTCATTTTAAATAGCTAATTTTAAATAACCTCATATCAATTGAGAGTAAATCGAATATTTATATTTTTAATTATGGTGTTAATTTGTTACACCATTTTAAAATTAGTAAAAAAAAATAATAATAAAAAGAGAATTAGAAAGGTGCTTAGAAATGATTGTGTAAAACAATAGTAATAGGAATAAAATACAATGTGAAAAGTGGTTTAAAATAATCCAAACATGTTTTCATAATGTTTTCCACTAAATAAAGAAGACTGATATTTAACACTTAACATTTAACCCTCAGGTTGTGTTCGGGTCCTTTTGACCTGGAGAGGATTTTCTTTTTCCCGAAAATGCAAGTTAACATCGCATTGGACTAAAATTTAAAACTAACAATTTAAACATAGACTTTTTGTGATTTTTGCCCCCCACCTTGTTACACTTGTGTTGTTTCTGTTAAAAAATGACTGACCTACAAAAAAAAAAAATAGCTTACAAATCTCTCGTTATGCTATATTAACACCAACTATTGTATTCAATCTTTTTGTCATCTTGTTATCTTTCAATTAGCACAGATTTTGTATGTATTTTAGAAACTGACTGATCGTAGGCCTCATTGATCTGAGCTTATACTGGTCAAAAATGGCCATCCATTGAAAACGAATGGGGGAGATTGAAAATAAGAGAAACATTAAGTGTTCAGGAGCATGTTCATCATGTCCATTGTCCCTTTTAAAGATAAAGGCCTCGGACCTGTGCATTATCGCACACACGCGCGCACACACAAGTTGACAAAATATAGCATGAGATATTTATAAGCCATTTCTTTTGTAGGCCAGACATTTTGGACTGGGAACACCACAAGTGTGACTTTAAGGCCCGTTTTGTTGTCCAATTTATATATATATATATATATATAAATACATATTTTTAAGCTTAAAAACATACAGAGAGAAGTATTACCTGGTAAATGTGGGTCTCGCTGGTGGCGTCCACCGTCTCCTGCAGTTTGGGCATGTAAACTTTGATTTCTTTCCCGCTGAAGGCCTTGCAGGACTCGGCCAGGTCCTGGCTGGCCTCAGGCGGGCCGTGAACGATGATTAGCTGTCTGGGTTTCATCTGGTTTATGATCTTCTTAATGGAGTCCCCGTCAGAACGGCCCTCATAATCGATGTACGAGACTCGAGCTCTGAGACACAACACATGAATGAATGAGTCTCAATGCTGCATATCTGGGTCATTCTACCGTGAGTATGACCAAGCAATACAATATTCATTTTAAAAAAAAATTATAAATCACAACACATTTTAAAAAAAAGATGAATTTGACCAATTATAGTAAGATTAAGCTATAGAATAAATAAATAAATTATCTTTTTTATACTCAAAGATGCAGTTCATAGACAATGTAACCACATTTAAATTTGACATTTTTATCAAAATACCAGTAACAGATTACTCTGATTTTACTCATTTCCAACACGAAACAAACATTTATCATGAAAAATAGTAAATGTTAGCAGATATTTTATATTAACTATCTGGGGCCAGGGACCACTTACAAGGGAGGAAACTTTCAGAGGACACCCTCAGTGATTATGCATATGTTTTAATGGTTTAATTCAATTTTAATAATCTAAAAGTATGTCTAATAAATTTAATTCATAAAACTTTAACAACTTCAACTTTAATCTCTCTCTCTCTCTCTCTCTCTCTCTCTCTATAGAGAGAGAGAGAGAGAGAGAGAGAGAGAGAGATTTTTACAATAATATGTCCATATGAAATATTTTTTGTTATAGAACTTCTATGTTGTTTTTCTGGATTTGATTTAATAAAAATGTATCAAAAACGGTGGTAATCAAAAAAGGCATAAAACATTAACAATTTAATTCTAAAATGTAGCCAAATTAAAATGTAACAATTCCTTTTTATTTTTTCGCAAACAAAGTGTTGCACAACAGAGATTTACTGTTAAAATTAAAGCATGGAAGAAAATAGTGTGATAATGCCTTCAAAAATAACATTTAAATTATTTGCATTATAATTATTATTATTTTAAGAATTACATTCCTCTGTACAATAGTAATAGGCAAAATTTTTGTCACAATTTCAAGTTAAACTGAACTCTTATTTTGACGGGTT
Source organism: Vimba vimba (assembly GCA_022828995.1). Lineage (NCBI taxonomy): Eukaryota > Metazoa > Chordata > Actinopteri > Cypriniformes > Leuciscidae > Vimba > Vimba vimba. The sequence continues at coordinate 34,529,954 of CM040832.1, read as the reverse complement.
GTCGTGAACTCCTTTGAGTTTCTGTATGTATATGATATGACCATGGTTTTTATCAAATGAAATGGTGAAATGCTGGTAAAATGAGTTTCAACCTTTATGTGTTCATGTCCTCATTTAGTGAGAAAACCAAGAGAGTCACACGTGCTTGAGTCTGTGAGATAATGATTTTTAATTTTCTTTAAATAACTAAGCTTTGAAATTGATGAATTAATCATTTGAAAATGCTGGTAAGTGTCCTACCATTAAATTAAACTCAAATCTCAAATGCTTTAAATATTTTCTCAGCTGATTATGGAGTCTGAACTCATATTATGTACCAGTTCAGCTGCAAATAAACACACAAGCCACGGAAGATCAATTCATTAGAGATGGATGGAGGGTTATTAGGCGTGTTATTAAGCACTCGGAGCAATTATTTTGTTCAAACTGACAGCAGCGTAACGGCAAACACTGACATTTGGGTATGCGAGTGTGTGTGAAACATGGGTATTCCTTCACTGACTGTAGGATACCTCTATGATTTTACATCTCAGCAAAAGCGTGACATTTTTACCAAACACTGATTTGTGACAATCTAACATGCCGGAGGTAGAGCGACCCCTGCAGGCCACAATCAAGAATGACACATCCTGAACACTGCAGAGGTTTTAATACAATCTAACCTAGCAACTAATTTGCTAATATTCATTCAAGCAGGAAAGGATTTTTTTTTTCACTCATCCATCATAATCAGTAATAAAAGTCATTTTTACGAGGGTCTTGATGTCATGGTGAAGTCCTCACCTGATCTCCAGTGTTTGTGTAGTACTGGTGCATTTGGTGGGGACGTCGGACAGGTCTTGCTCCATGGGCTCGTCTCCGTTAATCAGTCCAGACTCCAGTTTGCTCTTCTCCTCTTCAGTGGCCTGGAGTTCAGGAACCAGAAACTCCTCTGGCCTGAGGGTCAGGGGTCAAAGGTCACTCATCAGAAAATACAGAACTGACACATGAACATTACACATTAAACAGAAATTAAAGCATTTTGAAGAGAAAAAAATTATACATTGTCAGGGATTCATAAAATATACTGCTTTTTATGAGCTTATAGAGTAAATATTAGGGATGCACAATATATCGAAATTATCGAAATATCGCAAATGCATATATCGCGATATGCATATCGCAACGGCTTGCAATAACTGTGGTCATGAACAAAAGTCAGGATATATTTAATTCATACAGTGAAAACTAATCAGAGTTTTATTTTTACATTTGATTATTCAGTTTGTGTTGTTCAATAACCCTAATGCCCTAAACCCCGTGGTTTACACTGATGTTAAAATAACACTTCTTATGCTACAGTAAAACACTGATGTTCACTTTCAGAAGCTGTAAGGATGTTTTCTAGTCACAAGAAGAATGTGAAACACGTTTGTAGGTTATATAATTTGAAATATATTTTAAAGTTTATTTTACACACTTTAAGCATTATCGTATAGAATATCGCATTATTTAATGAGTTATGGCATATCGCATTTTTCTTCAATATCGTGCAGCCCTAGTAAATATTAGCACAAACTCATGAATACTGCATAAATACCATGGTATTACCATCTGATACCATTTACTGTAAGAGAAAGAACTCAAATTCATTTCCATTTATGGATTTGGCAGATGCTTTCATCCAAAGCAATGTGCATTGCATTCAAGCTACACGTCTTGTTCACCTGATGATTTCTCCGTACTCATCCCACTTGATTCGCTCCTCGTGTGTTGGGAACATGGGGTAGGACTTCTTAGCCTGTTTGAAGAAGCTGCCCTTCCTCCCGCCCTCGCCCTTCATCATCAGGTCATGATGTTTGGTCTTCACCACCACCGGCTGCTCCAGATCGTCCTCCATATCGCTCTCATCGCTCGAGTCCAAGTCCACCCTGACCAGGAACACAGAATGCTGTTACTGAACCTCAAACGTAAAGCCAGATGATTGAACGTGTGATATGGCTGAATGGGATTATTAAACCACAAATGGCTGAGATTACCATCGACGAGGAGTAAAAGTAAAGAAACTACGTGTCACATGCTCATGAACTATGCTTTTCTCAGCACGCTTCGGTTAAATCAAACTGAATGTATAATAGACCAGGTTGAAATCACAAAAATGTGCCTAAATAAAAATCCTCAGGCATTTTTGAGTAAAAGTTGTCAAATAGACTATTCTAGGGGTATTTTTTATGATGAATCCATTTTTGCTGTTTGCCAAGCTGTATCTCTTACATGAAACTCAGTAGAGTGCAAAATCCAAGATGACCGCCTCATACGCCAAAATGAGCAAATTTCTCAGCACTGGCTGTAATGTTATTTAAACAATGGTACAACAAGATTCTCCAATATGATCACACCAACACAGAGCAGTGCTCTTATTCAGTTCAGCAATTGCTACATTCTGCATCACTTGTCTTGCACTTGCATGCAGCAGAGCAACGCAGACGAGACTTTTTACATTTACATCGTGCACTCATACATCTTAAGGGCGCAGTTGCAGCTGATCAATTCCAAACAGTAGTCTGACTAACCGAGGTTACGTTAGGTAACCAAGTACGTTCTCTTATGAGAGGTTCTCTCGTATTGCGTAAGTTGCTTACGCTACGGGAACCCCTTGTCAACGCCGTGCGCGCCGAGCATCCACTGCATGAGACCCAGGGAAGCCCGGGGAACACAAAACATGTGGGAAACAGGCGGCCAGCAACACGGGCCAGCACATGTACATAAGCACTTCATAGGGAAATACAGAGCGGCTCCGCCGGTCTATGTATAGAGAATATCGCCCTTAGTACAGCTCAACCAGAAGAGCTAATAGTCACGTCAGAGTAGCCTGCACACGAACAAACTGGGCAGAACATACACACCACTTAGACTGATAAAAGTCTAGCCTGCAAGGCGGGAACTTCCAGGTTATAAAACTTATAAAAATGTAGAGGGGGAGGCCCAGCCTGCCGCCATACAAATGTCATGAATAGAAATCCCGCTGGACCAAGCCCACGACGAGGCCATGCCTCTAGTGGAATGGGCCCTGATGCCCATAGGGCACTGCAGGTGTTTGGACGCATAAGCTGGTGCGATAGCGTCCACTATCCATCTGGACAGGCTATGTTTCGAGGCGGCGAGACCCTTGGTGCGCCCACCAAACGAAACAAAGAGCTGCTCAGAACGCCTGAAGGCGGCAGAGGGTGTGATGTAAACTCTCAGTGCCCTGACGGGGCATAGGAGGTTTTCACCCCCTCGCTATCGGATGCTGGCAGAGCCAACAGGGAGATGATCTGCGCTCTGAAGGGAGTGCCAATCGCTTTGGGGACGTAACCATGTCTCGGTTTGAGGATGACTTTAGAGTCATTTGGTCCAAACTCGAGACACGCGGGGCTAACGGATAGCGTGTGTAGATCCCCCACGCGTTTTACTGATGACAGAGCTATCAGAAAAAACGGTCTTGAGCGAAAGGTATTTTAGGTCCACGGATTCTAACGGTTCAAAGGGAAATACTTTCAGGGCCTTTAGGACCAAAGAAAAATCCCAAATAGGAACCGAAGGGGGTCGCGGGGGGTTCATCCTCCTGGCTCCTCTAAGGAAGCGGATGATGAGCTCGTTCCTTCCTATCGCGCGGCCATGCGTTGACTCTGCGAACGCTGCAATAGCCGCAACGCAAACTTTGAGCATGGAAGGGGACCTGCCCTTGTCCAACAGCTCTAGAAGGAAGGAGAGTACCCACGAAACCCCACATGTGCGTGGGTCCAGGCTCTTTGTAGCGCACCATTTGGAGAACACTGACCATTTAGACGCGTAGAGTCTTCTCGTAGAAGGAGCTCTAGACTGCGTGATCGTGTTCACGACCCCTTCTGGCAAAGCAACGGTTATTCGTTGATTATCCACACATGCAGAGACCAGCGCTCTGGATGGGGATACCGTGAACGCATAGCACAAGCGGTGCCAGACCACGTGCTGTTCTGTGTTCTGGACAAGAAGCACTCTGTCAATTGCTTCTCTGTGTTGAGGATCGTGAAGCTTGCCTATACTTTGTGCAGCTGCTTTTAGTGTCAAAAGTCCCTGTTCTGTCGCATTGTATAGCTTATCTTTCTTGGATTCCTGGCATATAATGCAAATATCCAATGACACTGACCCGTCAGGCTTCAAACTACACACAGCTTCCATAATTGGTGATCTTATAATCTGACCAACTTCATGGGTTCAATTCCACAACTGGAAATATTTTGTGTTGGTTCATGTCGCTCTTTGGATATAAAAATGAATTCTGATGAAAAATACGATGTGTGTAAATAACTGCAGAAAGTAATAGAAAGTAGAATAAAAAACCTCTTGGATAACTCTGAACTCAATTCACACACTTTGATCCAAAGACAATAGTATGCATGTGACTCCAAACAAATGACTCTCGCATTTTAGATATTCTGTTTGTCCATTTGAAATAAGGAGAAAAACAGATATTTTCATGACTACAATGAGAAATAATGCAATTATCATTGTCACATACAAGTATCTTAATTCCCACCTACATAAACTTTCTCGTTAATTAATGTCGTGCATGATGTAAAGTTTATAAATATAGAATTTCCTGACATTTTAGAGGTCATCTTGAAGTTTGCGCTCTACTGAGTTTCACATAAGAGATACAGCTTGGCAAACAGCAAAAATGGATTCAGCAGAAAAAATACCCTTAGAAAAGTCTGTTTGCCAACTTTTACTAAAAAATGCCCAAGGGTGTCACATTATCTGAAAATCGACCTAGTCTATAAAGGAAACTGTATATTTTAGGGTTTTTTTCCATTTTTAATGACCTTTTTGAATTCAGAAGTGATTTTTAAACAGAATTATTCCGTATAGTCTCGTAATTAATGTGGGGTCATAACTGACTGTATAATTAAAAGTAAAGCATATTGCATGACATTATTAGGACATTTCAACTTTATATTACAACAGTATAATAAAACTGTAATAGTCATATGAAAATTAATAATATTATTAATGAAATAAAACAATGATAGTTGTAGATATTAATAAATTGTTGTTTATATAATAAAAAATATTGTGTACTGTGATATTTTATTAATATGAATATATTACATATGTAACAATTCACGATTGTATTTTAAAATAAGGTGACTTTATCCCAAAATAATAATGTAAATAAAAATAAAAAAGGTCAATGTACACTACCATTCATCAGTTTGAGGTCAGTACGTTTTTTTTATTTATTATTATTCAGCAAGGATGCATTAAAGCTGTAGTCTACGATGTTGAAAATTGGTCGAGAAAGCCTGAGAAGTTTTAAAAAACTCATCCCGACCCTCCACACACACCCCCCTCCCCTCTGTGCTACCTGATCCCTCCCACCGGGAAACGACCTGAACAACGTCACTCAGTCAAGCTGTGATCACCCGTAGTAAACATCGGCGCATCTTGTTCAAATTCCGATCGGCTCGAACAGAAACCCGCTAGGCCTACTGAAATATATTTAAGCACTTCAAGAAATATAATTACTTTGACCCGTAATAGGCGATGCTAAACGGCTAACATTCCAACGGCAGCATAAGCATGTTGTCAGACTGATAAAAAGCTATTTATGTAACACCTCACACCATAAAAGTATAAATAAATGCTTACCTGCTCAACAAAAATTCAGCCGTGTCAGCGTCGGTTTTTTTGGTTTGTTATTTCTCCATTGCTGAGCTGATGCTACTTTGCTAGCTACCATAGACTGTCAGCTGCTTGCCCGCGAAATTTCATGTCGCAGGAGGGGGGCGGGGCGGGGTGCGGTGGGGTGGGGTGGAGACGCGAGCGTCAAGTGGAGCGGGGGATTGGATGAGAGCAGTTGACCAATGTAAGCTGTCCGGCCGGACAGCTTACATTGGTCAACTTCTCTGCAGCTGTACACCCAATAGAGTGAATGGATTTTTTTCATTCTTTTTTCTCTTCATATTGTTAGGATTGTACTGTAGAACCATAACCAGCATCTAAACGAGGTTATTAATAATGAACAATCTTTGAAATCGTAGACCATAGCTTTAAGTTGATTATAACTGACAGTAAAGACATTTATAATGTTACAAAATATTTCTATTTGAAATAAACGCTTTCTTTTGAACTTTCTATTCAAAATGTATCAGTTTCCACAAAATATGAAGCAGCACAACTGTTTTCAACATTGATAATAATCATAAATGTTTCTTGAGCATCAAATCAGAATGATTTCTGAAGGATCATGTGACACTGAAGACTGGAGTAATGATGCTGAAAATGCAGCTTTGATCACAGGAATAAATTACACTTTACTATATATATATATTCACAGAAAACTTATTTTAAATTGTAAATAATATTACTGTTTTTACTGTATTTTTGAGCAAATAAATGCAGGCATGGTGAGCAGAAGAGACTTCTTTCAAAAACCTTTACAAATCGACCTTACCGACCCCAAACCTTTGAACAATAGTGGACAATATAAAAGAGAACTGGGTTATTTTTCATTCAGTTCACCCATTTTGGGTCAACACTGGTTCTTTTAAGAAGCATAAATGTGTAACGCCATTTGCAACAGTGCGTGGGTAAAATATGAATTAATTTGGAGAGAAAAAGAGCAGGTTTTGCTCACCCTGATCAACACGAGAGCTGCGGTTTCAAAGTGAGTTTATTCCTTTTTAAGCAGCGGCAGTGAGGATGTTGAATGTTTAACATAACTTTTTGACCCAGTCGTGCAGCTCTAGCGTGAATGATTCATGAAATATTTATAGCTAGATTTTTTTTCCAGCGAGGATCTGTCCTTTGAATATTTGCAGAGAATTACCCACCCTACACTTGATAAATAATGCTGAAAGAAAGACTTGGTTTGATAAGCAGTGCATTCAGGGTGAATCAAAGCAGTTTTTCAATTCTGACAGTATTTTAGTCTCAAACTCATTCCCACTCACTCTTTCGCCTGCTCCAGTTTTTTGGCAGCTTCTTTCTTCATTTTCTCTTTCTCCAAGTATTCCTCTAGTTCTCGCCCTTCCAGTCGGCAACGTTTTCTTATCTGGTTTAGTTAAAGAAAAGAAAAAAGCTTCAAAATAACAAGTCAAACATATCAGGTGCTGCACAGTCCCATAGTTAGAGCGCATATCCACTGATCTTCTGAAACATATCAATCAAAAGCAATAGAGTAGAATTACTAATCATAAGATTTGGCAAAAATTTGTGGGATCTAATCGTTGATATTCAGAGATTTGTCTGAGAGACATATGCAAACTATTTACGTACAAGCAAAACAGATTCAAATCAAGTTGTTGTAGTCTTTGGTAACACTTTACAAAAAGGTCTCATAAATAAGTCAATGTCTATTAGCAAAAGTCAGGGTCTTCTCATAGGATAAGGCCACGCACTCTCATGAATAATTATTAGATGTGTCATCAATGTACGTAAGTTGACATGACGTACATATTAAACAGAGTAATGTTAACAAATAAGACCTTATGGTAAAGTGTTTTTTGTCACACTTTAGTTTAGGGTCCAATTCTCACTATTAACTAACTATTGCCTCAATAAAATTACTGCTTATTTATAGTTAGTTAGGTAGTTGTTCAGTTTAGGTAGGATTAAGAGATGTAGTAGAATATGGTCATGCAGAATAAGGCATTAATATGTGCTGTATAAGTACTAATAAAGAGCCAATATCTTAGTAATATTCATGCTGATAAGCAACTAGTTAATAGTGAGAATTGGACCCTAAACTAAAGTGTTAGCGGCACTTCTAAAGTTAAATTAAAACTTAGTTAAATTAAACTTCTTTTTTAAAGGTATGTCTGAAATAATACTTTTTTAAACTTTTGGATAATTCTGATCACAAAGTCACATTTATAGCTAATTTATACATTTTCTGTACAAGCAGACAAACAAACTGGCATATATGTTAAGTGTGTGAACACACTGGCCAATCAGAGTCATATATGTAAAGTGTGTGAACACACTGGCCAATCAGAGGCATATATGTTAAGCGTGTGAACACACCGGCCAATCAGTCATATAAAAAGTGCGCGAACACACTGGCCAATTAGAGTCATATATGTAAAGTGCGCAAACACACTGGCCAATCAGAGTCATATATGTAAAGTGCGTGAACACACTGGCCAATCAGAGGTGTTTAAGAATCCGTTGAACAAAGCTCAAAATGCTAGAGGGAAATGCTGGTATTGTCACATTTTTTAAATTTAAAAGTCAGTACTTTTGACAACAATATTCTGAACGAGTCAGTTCTTAGCCAGAAAAGGGCTGATCTAATAATCTATGGGCCTCACCTCCAGGTCCATCCTCTTCTCCCCCGGGTTATCTATGAGGTAGCGGGCCAGTGTTCCTGGTGTGGTCCTGTAGGTGAGGATGACCGAGTTCTTGGCGTCCTGGCACCACTGTATGAAGAGCTCCCGTGAGAAACCCGACTCCAGATCGGGCTGACTGCACAGAACCACCTTCGGGCTGGGCACGCGGGACAGATCGGCCAGGCTGTGACACAGCGAAAGGTGCCGGAACTGGAAAGGGTTGTTCCGCTTGTCCTCGAAGCATCGCATCAGTTTATCGCTCATCCACTCGACCTGTGAGAGAACATGGGAACGTTATGTCTGAGATATGACATATCGAGAACATTTTCATTTCGTAGGATTAGGGGTGTGTGATATTGGGATGACTGGGATTTTGTTGAAACTGTTTTGTGCTTTTGGCTGGTTTTTAAGCTTTTCAATACTTCATATTCTGTGCAGTGGTCAGTTCAAAAATGAATGTTTCCAATGCGAGGCAATATATGCCCCCTTAAACCTTACAATGGCTACTTGGTAACACTTCACAATAAGGTCTCATTTGTTAACATTAGTTAATGTATTAACTAACATGAACTGACAATGAGCATTTGTTACAGTACTTATTAATCTTTGTCAATGCTAGTTAATAAAAATCCAGCAGTTCATTGTTTTGTTCATGTTAGTTCACAGTGCATTAACTAATGTTAACTTTTTTTAAATAATGCATTGGTAAATGTAGAAATGAACTAAGATTAATAAATCTTCAAGTATTGTTAATTTGTAGTTCATGTTAACTAAAGTAGTTAACTGATTAAATCTTATTGTAAAGGATTACCGGCAATTTTTTATAATCTTGCTAATCTATAATCTTTTATAATCTTATAATGTATGCATCATCTTTTATGTCAAATTCTTGCATTTAATCAATAAATTCAACTAGATTAATTCGGTCATTGAATCATTTATTAAACTGATTCATTCAAAGCGCTGATTCAGTAATGAAGCGCCGCTGTGTGTTGCTCAGGGATGCAAAAAAACTTCTTCTGTGGTTGTATTAGGAAATTTTCATTGACAAAAAGTAAAAACAGAACATATTGATTTAACTCAAAATGTTAACTCACTGTTTATTTAAGTATTTTATAAAATCAATATGTGCTGATATTCACAATCGTGCTGATATTGTGGGAAAAACAGCACTCTTGCTTGTGTGATATTGCTTAATATCATTTGATATAAATATAAGACAAAGGTCAAGGGCGGGAAAAAAAGCCCTGTATATCTAAAGGCTACATCATGCAATGCAAGCGTTTTTGTTTGTTTTTTGCAAAGCGAGCAACACTCCATAATGCCAGCTCACCCAGCTCAGGCAATGCCATGCCTTAAAACAACAATTGCGATATTATCGTAGACAACCCAAATCGCACACCCCTGCGTATGATTTGACTGTGACAGCGAGACCTGGGACTTTGAGAACTCCACCACGTTGTAGCTGACGTTGTTGAGCAGGGCGAGCGAGTAGACGCCCAACCCTGCGTCTTTGGTCCTCCAGATCTGATCCAGGAGTTGAGCCAGCTCCAGCACTCGTCCCGCTGTATCCACTGAGATCAGCACGTTCCCGTCACCACGCAGAGTCTCCATGACATTGGCTGGAAGAGAATGTAAAACGTCACACTTTGTCCAAATGAACACAGTGTTTGTGCAGATACTGTAAAATTAAATTCAAGGACTTTTCAAGCACTTCTGTTTTTGGTTTTCAAGGAATACAATCAAAGATCTCACTTATATATCACAATATCTTTATTATCTTTCAAATTCTAAAAAAGGTATTCCAGAAATGCATTTTTAATAAGATTTCAAAATCCTATTCAAGCCCGTCATGAAATCTCCTTAACCATTGAAAGGATATTATGACAAAGATAGCGCTTTCCTCATTCAAACAGATTTCTTTTCCCATGAATATATGATTGACCTGAAGAATGAAAGTTGTATCATATACTTAGAAATATATGAGCAATAACACGCTATTAGGCATGTGAAATGGTTTAATATCTATATCAGACGGTCTGCAGCATTAATTTTGCGTGAAAAGATTGTCTTTGTGTTTTTTTGAAAAAACCCCCCCACTAATTTCATATGTATATGTATACATGTATATATTGTCTTTCAATAATTCAAGCACTTTTCAAGTACTTATTCATAAATATTGCTGTTTTCAAGGGTTTTCAAGGGTTTATCTAATTCAAGTACTTCATGCACTTTAAAGGGATATTTCACCGCTGGAAATATGAATGTGTATTTAAATTGGGTCATTTATGTAGTAGAAATGTGAAATTATTTTAGAAGTTGGAGCCTTCTAGACTGAGAAAAGCCAGAAAATGTATTTTTGGCTCATGTGGATGAAAGACAACAACTCCCAGAATGCACTTGCTTCGCTGCCCTACGAGGCCCAAGCCACGACTACCGGTTACAGAGGGCAGTATCGGGAGAAATGATACAGCTAGGCGACTAGTCGACTCGAAACTGAAAAGACGGCGTTTTATCGTGAGATCTCCCTATGGGCGGGTTGAAGACATGCGGAACGAGCTCCTCTACTGGCTGGAGTCTCTCGCCTCTGGACAAAAGAGCCTCTGATGAGCTAAATGAAGATTTTTGCATCATTTGAGTTTTTTTTCCAGACACACAATACAGAAATCTCTCGTCTCAGGGGGACATGAGGGAGGGAAGCACCAAAATACTACCGGGTTTCTACTGATACAAAGCTTAATGCTAATCGGTGAAGTATCCCTTTAAACATCTTGTATGAACCCTGTGAACAGCATTAGGAATTCTGCTTCACTGTAGCAGTGGGTTTGAGAAGTTCTCCTTAATTGAATGACAAATCATCATCAACATCATTTTCAGGCGAACTATTGGGTTTGTTTTACTTACTGAGCAGCTGCTCGTCACGCTGTTTCCTGCGAGGCTGTACATACGAGGCGTTGAAGGAGTCTGTAATGAGGAGAGACGGTCTGCTGACGTTCTCCAGCAAGCAACCGTTCAGATGACTGAGAGGACAGCAAACATCATGGTTTACATTATGGCATTCTGGGTTACTCTACACCTAGATCAGAATGCCTCAGATATTTAAAGTCCCCCTGTAGTCAACAGTATTATTCCTTAAAACTCATCTTTGATCACCAAAATGACATATTTAAACGTTTTTTCCTTCATGCCTTAAAATATCTTGAATGTAACTCGACACCCGTGCCTCATTTAGTATACACGGTTCTATGAATATGCAAATGAGCCCCGCCTCCACTCACTCACTCAGCTCAGAGATCGACTCGTTGACGATCACACATTGATCTGATTGGTTACAAGGTAGTTTGTGACGTCAGAAACACCAGCGATTTCAAAGCGTGTTTTTGAGACTGTCTTTGGTTCACTGCAGTTTTAAGGAGAAAATACTCAGCAATGGTGTCGACTTATGAATTTACACATGGTTTGTCTTAAAGCATATTAAAAACACCACATAGACATATAAACAACATTAAAATCTTGATTTTCACCACAGGGGGACTTTAAAATATGTAGTTAATTCACATTTAGTCATTTAGCAGAGGCTTTTATCCAAAGCGACTTACAAATGAGGAGAGCAATAGAAGCAATCAAGCCAACCAAGTACGGTTGAGCTCTGTGTATGTTCACTGATCAATGTTTATATGTGAATAAAAACCTAAATTAATCTGTTCATCATATAAAGCGATCATGTCTCTTCACAAGACTTGGATTAAACCACTTGGATTAAATCTCTCAGATTTCATTAAAAATATCTTAATTTGTGTTCCGAAGATGAATGAAGCCTTATGGGTTTGGGACGACATGAGGGCGAGTAAATGACGACAGATTTTTCATTTTTGGGTGAATTAACCCTTTAATAAAATAAAACTTTCTGTTGCTACATTCAATTTATGTTCAGGTGATTTCTTTCATCCTTACATCTCCCTCTTGTGGTTGAAATCCACAGCATAGATGATCTCTTCTTCGCCGTCTTTCACTATTTTCCAGATAGTGCCACCAATCATGTGACCCGCAGGAAGTGGGGTGATGGACAGACCGTGACCTTTTCCTGTTCGTTAATAAATTATGATCAACTTTCAAGATACCAAAAAGGACACATTATCACTGTTATTGAGGATTAAAGCTTCATCATTTCTGAGGACATGTTTTCTTGTCATTGAAAAAAAGAAGGTGCATCCACTCACCTTTCAGGTTGACGATCTGAGAGTATTTCAGCTGCTGGATTTTGTCAAAAGCTGAATCGACGTCATCCAGTGTGAACAGAGAGAAATCTTCAGTGTTGTGTCGAGACTGAGATCAAACAAGATTGAACATAATTAATGTTTCGTCATCAGAATGTTTCTCTGACTTGTTCTGATATTTAATTTGCGCAATTAAACTGAATAGCGAGAAGTGTTGTACACAACAAAACATTTTTATGGGGATTCAACTAACAATTCAACTATGATTCAAAGATCTCTTTCATAGAAAAATATTAATGCATACTGATACTACCACAAAAAAAAAAAAAAAAGGTATTTGCTCCCATCTGCCCCATTTAAATCATTTACACTGGGCAACAACTAATCAACAACAATAACGGTGAAACTCACAAAACCCATACTGCATTGTGACTTATTTTCATGATAATTAAGCCCCAAAAATCATATTTCCTTAATGCAAAATAATAATAAAAAAAACTTTAGCATTACTGTAATGCGAAAATAATTCAAACTATATATAATATTTGTTATACTGTTTTTTTAACGGTATTAAAGCAAAAACCCTCAAAACTTAAACATCTGGATGCATTACAGTAATAGTTGGTTTTGGGGGGAAATGTGCTTAACTGTCATAAAAATAATAATTTGACTAGTCCGACAACTAATTTTAGGGTGAAATGTGAATTGTGAAATGTCACTAAATTTAAACTGAAAAAAAAATTATTCAATTAAACGAAAATAAACGTATTCAAAATAAACCCAACACAAACATAAAATCATTTTAAGCTTCATTTTAAAAAATCTCAAATAGCCTGCCATAAAATATTTGTTAAATTATTATTTATTCTAAAAACGATTGATTATTTTAAAATTATGATTTTTAAAACAAAACTGTAATTTTTATTGTGATTATGAAAATGATTTGATGTTTGTGTTAGTTATTAATGCATATGTTTTATGTATTAATTAAGTTTTATGTGACTTTCATTACATAAATGTTGCATAAAACTTTTTCCATGTAAACTATTAATTTGACAATTAAAAAGAAGTATTTCAGAATCATACGACACATAACAAGCAGCGCTTCATTTGAACCCCGTCCATCTCACCTGATAGAGATCGTACATGAACATCTGTCCCATCTTGTAGACGGGGATGGTGGCGTAGATGGTGCAGTTGAGCCCCAGTTTGCCCACAGCGTACGGTAAAGCTCCCAGATGCAGAGGATCCGGGTGAGAGAGCAGCACGGCGTCCACCTGATGGACATACCTGACAGAGACAGAACGGCAAATACACAATCACATCCAGGAATATATACAGTCGAGTTGACCTGATTGGTTACAAGGTAGTTTGTGACGTCAGAAACACCAGCGATTTGAGTCTTTTTTTCACTGCAGTTTTAAAGAGAAAATACTCAGCAATGGTGTCGACTTATGAATTTGCACATGGTTTGTCTTAAAGCACTGCAAAAAATGCTTTTCTTACTTAGTATTTTTGTCTGGTTTCCAGTCCTAATATCTAAAAATTCTTAAATCAAGATGCATTTACTAGATAAGTAAAATTAGATAAGATATTATGTCTTGTTTTCCGGGGGAATGAATCAAAATTAAGTGAGTTTTTGCTTAAAACAAGCAAAATTATCTGTCCATTAATTCAAACAGAAAACAAGATTATTTTTCTTAACCCATGGACAGATAATTTTACTTATTTTAAGCAAAAACTCACTTAATTTTTATTTATTTCCCCAGAAAACAAGACATAATATCTAATGGCATTTTACTACTTTAGTAAATGCATCTTGATTTAAGAATATTTTGATATTTGGACTGGAAACCAGACAAAAATACTAAGTAAGAAAAGCATTTTTTGCAGTGAGCACATTAAAAACACCACATAGACATATAAAGAACATTAATAACTTAATATATAAATAACACCGCCTCATTGTCAGCTTATCGTACCGCTTCAGGGAATCTATGATGTCCATGGAGAAACTTTCATCCCAGCCACAGTCCAGTAAGAAGCGAAACTCGTCCACCTGTAACAGGTAACACAGGGCCGACTCCTCCTGGACCCCAGAGAGAGCCGTCAGCTTGATGATGGACGTCATTCTGCCGTCTGACCGATGGATGAACAAGAGATCATCAGTAAACAACCACCATAAACCTATCACACTTAGTCTGTTTAAATTAAACCAAAATTAAAATCGCATTTACTAAAAAATAACATAACCTAGGTATTCTTTGAAGCAGACTGGAATACCATGGTATATAAATATGTAAGTATTTTGGTATTATACCACGACTATGCTTTTAAATATAAGTAAAACCACTGTATTGTTGTGGTACATGTACCACAGTAATACAATAGTATTGATTTCAGTAACTTACATTAGAATACTATGGCATGATACATGAATATGCCAAGAATTCATAATCCTAGCAATGGTATTTATCCAAATACCGTTGTTTTAGTATCTGGTACCAGCACTGTTCCGTGGTACCACCACAGTAGGCTTTGTAAACATTAAAAAATGTCAGATTCATAAAGCCAATTATAACACAATACTAAATTAGCATTGTGTTATAATTACTAATAAATATGCAGGTAAAATAACAGCAGTATGTAATGAACAAAACTGTAAGTTCAAATAGTGAATGCATACGAGTATTCATGAGCCTTCACACACTACACAATTTCAAAACATTAGGATAAATCTGACATTTAAACTTAATCTGAACTAACTGAAAACACATAGCAGCCAAACAAATGAAGAGCTTCTCTTTAAAAATGGACTTAATTTATGTACATAAACGCTTGCATACCCGTATCTTGTAATACCACTTTTGATTTCAGCAGGTTCGGTCACTAATAACTGTTGAAAATTGCTGAAATATCATATTAAATTCATTTTAATGTATCAGATCGGCGGCATGAGATGAGACCAGCAGCCATTACTGCCGCTGTTGACGTCACTGGACTCTACCACTGACAGCACTAGAGGGGCGCTTACAAATAACCAACAGAAGTCCCGTAAATTTCAACCATGAACGATTTTTTTTGCATACACATAGCACATGGGTTAAATATATCTCTATAATGAAGTTATTGATAAGAAAACTCTAAAAAAGAATAAAAAAATAAGTAATTGCGACTTTTTATTTCATAAGTCTGACTTTTTTTTCCCCTCAGAATTGGGAGTTTAGGCTATATCTCACAATTCTGACTTTATAACTCGCAATTCTGAATGTTTTTTTCTATATATATCACAGAATTGTGATATATTTTATACATCACAATTCTGACTTTATATATCGCAATTCTTTATAACTCTTTATAACTTTATAACTCACATTTAAAAAAAAAAAACAAATCCCGCAATTACGGGTTTATATTCGTAATTCTGAATTGTGAGATATAAACTCGCAATTGCGAGTAATAAAGTCAGAATACTAGCAAATCTGACTTTATAACTCGCAGTTCTGACTTTTTTTCTCGCAAATCTGACTTTATACTTCGCAAATCTGACCTTTTCTCACATAATTGCGAGTTTATAACTCACAATTTGGACTTTATGACTCGCAATTGTGAGTTTATATCATGCAAGTCTGATAAAAAGTCAGGAAAAAAGTCAGAAAAAAAGTCAGAAGTGTGAGATTAAAAGTCGCAATTACATTTTTTTTTTTATTCTGTGGCGGAAACAAGCTTCCATAATATATATTAAATCATGCTTTTAATGTGCATTTTAACACAGAAATGATTCATAGTAGAGGAAAGGAAAATTATAGCACCTCCCTTCAAACTGACATGATGTTAGTTGGTACAGTCCAAAGCCCTCTAACCCTCTCTGCTAATGCTGCTGTGCTAGGAAACTAACGAAAGGTAAATTACTTTAAATTCATAGGCTATATATTTAGTTAATAGACTTGTTTTTATATTTGTTTGTGAATATTAAAGTTAAGTAAACGTTTGTACGAGTTTTCTGCAAAAGTAATTGCATTAAAATGTCGTATTTCTGTGAGGACAGTAGCAGACGCGGGCCCAGTACGGTCACCTTCACATCAACACAAACATTGATAATGTGATGATTTTCATTTTGACATTTCTATTTCGATTTGTTTAATCTAAATCAGTGGATATTAATGAGGTGAGACCGAGTTTTGCAGACAGACAGATCAATGAATACTGCAGAATGACTGTTTTTCAATGTCTTTCACTCCACATGACTAACATAATAATCATACACCTCAATATACAGTGTATATATATATATATATATATGAAGAGTTAAGATGCAAAAGCCTCTAAGTGCCATCTGAAATTAATGATCATTTTTATGAAGCTCGTATATTTAAGTTCAGTAATTTCACTTAAATGGCAATAAAAATGACCTATTATATAATTTAAATAAAATTACCTACTTAAATAAACAAGCTTGATAAAAATGATCATTCTAGAAGAAAATTTCAGATGGCACTTAGAGGCTTTTGCATCTGAACTCATTTTGCATATGTATATATATATATACAAACACATTACATATCATTTAATTGAATATAGACATATGTAATGTAGTCCACATTATTGACTACAATACCAGTCAAAAGACACATCTACATATTTTTATAATTTATTTATGTTTAATATAACCAAAGCAGAAGCCTTTAGTTCAAAAAGTTTTCAAGATGATGAGAAACATACTTTTAGCCAGCTGTGCGAGTATGCACACACTAATGTCCATTAGAGCTTAAGTTAAATCATTAAACTTGATCATTAATGTGTCTCCTGTCTTGAATCGCAGGCATCATGGTGAACTTCGCAGCAGCGATTCGTCAGCACTGGGTCAATATTCTGGTCCCTCTGGGTTTCGTCATCGGGGTTTATCTGGACCGACGAAATGATCAGAAGCTCACAGCATTCAGGAACAAGAGTGCTTTATACAGCAGGTCGTATGATATCTTATAAAGATGTTTTAAAATCATAGTGTGTCTTTGCTAATGAATGATTTCTGAATCTGTAACTGTGGTTTCAGGGAACTGAAGCCGGGCGAGGAGCACACCTGGAAGTAACTCCTGCTGGGATATTTATTGGACCCTCTGTCCAGAATGTGTATATTGTCTGTTCAGCCACTGTGTCTCTGATTGCAAGCATGTTGGTGCAATAAATGTTGCATTTAGTTCTGTAATTCCTTGTAGTTTTTAATTACACGACGGGTGATGTCAGTTTTGACCACATTGGAATTAATTAGTCCAATCTCTTGCTCCACATCACAATCATAACGTAATTAAACACCAGATACAATTATGATTTGGTGTTTCTGTTGCATCATCTGAGTTGACTAAAAAATAAAAACATAATTATACATATGCTTTACTGGGTCTATTAAGATAACATGGCCAAATATCATTTGCAATGACATCTTTTTTCATGCAATAACATAATTTGTCAGAAGACACCAATATTTAACTGTTTTAATGCTGTTTTAGCAACTTTACAGAAATGTTTGTTTTCCCAAAGTTTATGAATGGCCTTGGCAATGAATAGCAAACACTGATTAAATATAAGTGTTCGTATTACTTCAGCTATTATGTAAATGATATATTAAAAAGTAGTGGCCAAAAGTGATGCCCGGTCTAGGTCTTCACCCTACGCCCTACAAAGATTTTGTAAGCAAATTGCATACTTGTGCTTGGAGTCGATTGTTTTATTTGTGATAACGCAATAAAACATGATAAAGTGTGCAGACAGGCCAAGCTGTGTTAAGCCAAATGATGTTGTCAGATAAATACCCTTACCAAGTTTAGTGTTTTGTTGTTCCTTCATATTTAAAATATATATTTTCCTCATATTTTGATAGTTTAATCAAACTTATAGGGTCATTGAAGGGTCATCACTTTTGGCCATATACATACACACACACTTACCACAGAGCTGGTACAAAGAAAAGAAACCTCAAAAATACTCTTTCAATAGATGTTTTATACACATTGGATCATTTTAGTTAAAAAAAAACATTGCCGTTTGAACAGATGACAAGCATATGATGTAGAACCCTCGTTTTCTTTGGCCAACAACTAATATTTTTATTCAGCGGTCAAAGGTTCGGATGTGTGGATCATTCCCTTCTCGAAGAGCAGCTCGGCCAGAGACATCTGCAAAACGAGATTCATTTCAAACACAGAATAACACGTGCATAAACACATATTGGGCTAAAGTCCATGAAATCCACGCGGTACCTTAGCCTCCGCTGTCTCACATGGTAAACTGGCCACAGAAACAAACTTGGGATATGAATGAATCAGAAACTCCATGGCATCTATGTGCTGTTAAAACACATGATCAGTCAAATGCTTAATAAAGGTAAAAGCTACAGTCATTAGAGTCATTAGAGAGTGCAGGTTTACCTCTGCTTTCATCTCAATGTTCTTGGGTTCTTCTTTATGATAGACTCTAGAGTTCTCAGTAGTGTAATACAGACGCACAGTGTCTCCATCACTGCACAACCTATGAAGACAAGTTATTGTTTTGATTCTAACATGGCATATACCATTTGTGACCCCGGGCCACAAAACCAGTCACATGGGTCAATTTTTTGAAATTGAGATTTATACATCAGCTGAATAAATAAGCTTTCCATTGATGTATGGTTTGTTAGGATAGTACAATATTTGGTCGATATACAACTATTTGAACATCAGGAATCTGAGGGTGCAAAAAAATCAAAACATTGAGAAAATCGCCTTTAAAGTTGTTCATTTATG
Source organism: Vimba vimba (assembly GCA_022828995.1). Classification (NCBI taxonomy): domain Eukaryota; kingdom Metazoa; phylum Chordata; class Actinopteri; order Cypriniformes; family Leuciscidae; genus Vimba; species Vimba vimba. The sequence goes on along the minus strand of CM040832.1, from coordinate 34,510,622 downwards.
TTCATGATTGTTGATGAAATTTACAAAATATCTTCATGGAACATGATCTTTACTTAATATCCTAATGATTTTTGGCATAAAAGAAAAATCGATTATTTTTGAACCATACAATGTATTGTTGGCTATTGCCACAAATATACCCGTGCGACATGTGACTGGTTTTGAGTCACATTTATCACAACAAAACAACTAAACAAATGTGTATCTTTATCTGAACATCCATCTGGAGTTATATTATTTCGAGTTCTCTCATCACGTTCAAATCAGACTCACTTTATGCACCTTAAAGCAAAGTGAAATATAATGTGTTTTGCTCTGTAGATTGAGAAGTGTTACATTAAAATAATGTTCTGGATGAGGTACCTTGCCGCTCCGGCCCGCATCAGTCTGATTTTGGTTTGGCCCTTCAGTTCAACAGAGACATTAAGGACCTCACCATCTCCCCATCGAGCAGGAGCCCCGTACACACTGCTGGCCTTCTCCTCTACAAAACACACACAAATACATTTTATTAGACAGACAATTTAACATACAGTATCAAACACAAGAGCTTATATTATTACAATATCTGATTCAACACAACTACTTGTTTTGGGATGTCTAATTTCTTTAAAAACAGAATTTGCAAACATATATTTTCTGAAACACACAGAATCGGTTGAGACCGACATCTGTATGTCTGACCATTCAAAAGGGATATTTTAAAGCAAATAAAATGACACATTTCACCTTTAGTTTTCATGTAACTTTTCAGTCACGTGACTGGACCACAAAACATCCATAGAACAAATTTTCCATCTATTTCAATTTCTATTTACTTGTGAGCGGCACATATGAGGAGTTTCTGGGTGTTTCTCCCTTATTTCTGCTTCGATGTCTTTGATTGTGGCATTTATTTGAGGTTTAGAATCCATTATTCCTGTAATTCTTCTTATGACTTTAATAAAGAACTCTGTCTCGAAACACACCGCGTCATCTACGTCAGGTGACCTGTAAATGCACAAAAACTGTTTCCATTGCAGTTTTGCGAAATATTTCTTTTTCGAATTGCCTGAAAAACCTCCTCATGTGAGCGTAAAAACTTTTTTGCGATAAATGGAAGTTTTTGCAAAATTGACGTGTTTCCATTGGGTGTATTTTCAATTCGCAATTTCAATTTGCGCAATTTGTAGGGTAATGGAAACACGGCTAGTGATGTTAAAAGATCAAATTCCACATACACCTTATTGATGATGCATACTATATACATGCAATGTCCAGAATATGAATGCAAAGCACTAAATGCTTAATGAGAAACTATGAGTTGCATTTATATTCTGTGTTCATCTGCATGCATGTACATAATACGCATCATCAATAAGGTGTATATTGAAATTGGTCTTTTAATATTTCTGTATTACTACATTATCACTTACATTAGATAAAAACCTGGTAAAAATGACTGGCGTGTTTCGCCCTTCAGGTGGGCGTTCCTATGACGTCACGTGAAAACTATGAGTTGTAAGACTCACCAGAGTTCAGCAGAGGTGGAAGGCAGTCGTGCAGAAAGTCTTTGGCTTTCTGATCTACAGCAGCATCAACTGGCGCAGACTCTATCAGTTTCTTCATCAGGCCCTGGACGTGTGCAATGAATTTGTCTCTTCGTGGGTCTTCCTGTTCACATGCACGAGTCATTTCAGTGTAAATATAGATCAGGAATCGGAGCTTGTATATTAATGCAGTCTGAATGCAAGTACCTTCTCTGAGTTCTGAACTCCCATGAACTGAAGGTAATCGAGCGGCAGCCCCTTCCTGAACTCAACATCATCTTCCATCGCGATCTCCAGAGCTGCTGGCATCAACTGCAAATCAAATATATTCACCGAAGTGACAATATCATTGAGTGAATCTGGGTCTGAGTCTTACATAATACATATCTAGAGCACATTTCACACCAAAAATCTAAAGAAATAAAGCAGCAAACAAAGATTTTTAGGAAAATAATCCATCTCTGTGAGTCCACATAATGCAAATGAATGGTTGATGTTTGAAAAACACACACAGCAATCATGATGGAAATCCATACGACCCCAGTGGATGATTCAATGTCTTCTGAAGCCAAATGATAGGCGTGTGCAGGGCTTGATATGAACTTTTTGCTTATTACTGGATTTCCAAAGTTACTAGCCACTCAGCATTTTCACTGGCCACAATTTTGACATTGATATCATGGGGAAAAACTGACATATATATATTTTTAATATTATCTCATAATTTGGCAGCGGGTTTATTAGGCTGCTGTCACTTTAAGACCTGACGCAAGGATCCATTATACGGTTACACTTTGGGTTTTGAGCACAAAATCTGCAGGAAAGAGTAAAATTATGCGCAATCCCACAGTGTAACTCAAGCCCTGTAACACCAACAATATTCATCCAAAGCAAATGACTACATTGCACTTAGTTTATTATTTCAGATGCCTTTTTAAAAGACTAAAATTGAAAAATGCATGTATTATATATCAAATTCAACCAGCCAAAGTGGCTAGTAGGAGAGACTGCGTTACACGCCACTCCTGAAATACACCCGCATTTGATGGGTTGGCGGGTGTTAATGTCAAGCCCTGGGTGTGTGTAAGAAAAATACTAAGATTTTCAAGTAAATAATTTTAATGTGAGTAAATAATGAGAGAATTTTCATTTTTTGGGTGAACTATCCCTTTAATGGCCCTAAAATAGGTTCATTTTCTTTAGATTTTGGTGTGAAGATGTTTTGACAGTCGAAATTCATTAATGATTCACGGCACAGAAGTAAAGGCTTGTACTTTCAGGAGCAGATCTCCCCAGCTGTTCCTCTGGTAGGAGGAGACGGTGATGTGCAGAGAATGAACGTCGGGCAGACAGTCACCCTGATGAATGAAGCCACGGGGAAAATACAGCAGATCCCCGGCTTCCAACACCACGTCCATGATGGGCTGCCCAATCTCCTTCTGACTGAAATTAGCTTGAGGAGAAATGCAAAAGACAGAGGGTTTATTCCCTTTAGAAATAATCAAATACGTGTTTTTTTATCAGGTTAGCTAATATGACCAGCCATATACTTACGACTGGACACCAGCGGCAACACTTCATCTTCAGAACTGAGGGAAGACAGAAGAGCTACTAGTTTACTTTTTCTGAGGAGTTTGATATGTTACAGTCCTATTATGCTTTTTTCCATGTTCTTCTTTCTTTAGTGTGTAATATTGCAGTTTGAGCACAAAGTCCCTCCAGCGGGAGTTATTCTCTATATCAGTGTCAGTGTTTCTGAACTCCTGAAATGCCTCCATTGTAGTCTTGAGTTTCTTCCGGGAATGAACACGTCACAATATTCCTCATTTAAATAATTAATACGCTGAATAAAGGGGTGGGGCCTGGTTGAGTTAGTTAATAGTGTGTTGAAACTGGCAGTTATGCTAAGGGGCGGGACATTTCCCAAACACACTTAAAGCGCTTGACCAATCACAACACACTGATGCAGCCGACCAATCAGAGCACAGTGTGCTTTTCAGAAGGAGGGGCTTCATAGAGACAGGAACTAAACAGAGCGTTACTGACAGACTGGGAAGAGAGGAGCTGCAACAATGGAGAATATGGGGGAAATAATGTGTTTTTGGAACATTAAAGCATGAAAACCTATTCTAGAAGACCTAAAAACAAAATCAAGACTTTGAAAAAGGGCATAACATGGCCTCTTTAACGCATAACTGATCACTCACCGAGGGTTGTACACTCTCCAGTGCTTTTTGCCCTCGAGCTGAACAACGAAAGCCTCTATATCGTCATAGTGAGGAGCAAAGCCCTGCGTCCCTGGTGGTGTTAGATACCTGAAAAACATATCACAGGTAAATGATAACTGACAGTGAAGAATCTAATATTTATGAATAAAGTTTATGCATCGCCACATACATGTTTGCGCCTGCCATACTACCAAACTTCTCCTGAAGAATGGAGAGCACTTGCCACACAGTGGAGGAAAACGCTTGAGGATTGAGCATCCTGAGAGAGCAGCCGCTCTGACAACACACAGCAAACAACATCTGTCAATAAACTTCACACTTTCACAGTCAAATAAAAACTGAGGCCTTACAGAAGTGTTATGTATATTGTAACAACAGCCCTACTAATTGTAAGAATGTTTGCACAACAGAATATTATCACCTTTGCATCTTTTACATTATATTGTCTCCACTATTGGTGTTTTATATATTTATTTATATATATATATATATATATATATATATATATATATATATATATATATATATATATATATATATATGTGTCACCCTGGATCACAAAACCAGTCTTAAGTCGCACGGGTATATTTGTGGCAATAGCCAACAATACATTGTAAGGGTCAAAATTATCGATTTTTCTTTTATGCCAAAAATCATGAGGATATTAAGTAAAGATCATGTTCCATGAAGATATTTAGTAAATTTCCTACTGTAAATCTATAAAACATTTGTTTTTGTGAGTGAATGCTGTACAATCGCCAACATAAATGGACAACTTTAAAGGAGATTTTCTCAATGTTTAAATTTTTCTGCACCCTCAGATTCCAGATTTTCAATAGTTGTATCTCGGACAGATATTGTCCTATCCTAACAAACCATACATCAATGGAAAGCTTATTTATTCAGCTTTCAGATGATGTATAAATCTCAATTTCAAAATTGTGACCCATGTGACTGGTTTTGTGGTCCAGGGTCACACACACACACACACACACACACACACACACAAACATATACATATATATATATATATATATATATATATATATATATATATATATATATATATATGATCAAAGCCAAAATGTAATACCAGTAATCATACAACACATCAGTTTTAGTGTATTAAGGAAATGTTCATGATCTGTACCTCGTAGAAATCCCACACTGTGTACGGTAACGCTCTTCCTGGAGGATTGTGTGTCTCTCTTTTGCCATTTGTGTAGCTCGTCACGTCCAGGTTCACTCCATACTGCACATCATCCTGAGCAAAACACTGAACATTATATCTGACGGCGGCTTTAGATATACCGATTCCCTCTGTATCAAAGAACAAAAATTGCTTACGTTTCTTAAGATCTGGTCAAACTCGGCGGTAGAAAAGAGTCCTTTGTAATAATCTGGATTCTGCCGTTGGATCAGCATTGGTTTCTTCTCCCAATTATCTCTATAAATGTAGACAAAACAAGACATCTCTGATCCAAAGCAACTTCTAGTAACCTTCCTGGATGACTTACTAGGTAAATCTAATGCAAACTGCCCAAGATAATGATCATATTCCAATACCAATATCAAAAGAAACATTCAATATAATTTTCATGAAGAAGTAGTTGACTACAGTTTAGAGCTGCGTGATTAACTGTTAAAAGATCATGACCCCGATTCAAAAAGCCACGCAATCTTATTACTAAATGACAACGATTCGGCTCTGTCTATTAAACCTTAGACAAGTCCGATCACAGCGAACATTCAGATCTGTGTTCTGATCCAGAGAGAGCAGTTGTCATGTATAGGTATGAAACAGCTTCACACAGTCACATTATCATTATTTCTGTTACAATACTGGGATAAAAGTTATAGTTTGGATATAAACACTGATGTCTACGGTAGAGATCAAAATAGAGTAAATCGCCTTCTGAAAGTAAGTTGAGGCTTCAAATAAAGATTGTATCAATTACATCGTTACACCAGTAGGTGGCGACAAGTGACCGTTAAAAATTTTATTTGTCATTGAATCATTCATTCAAGAGATTCGTTCAAAAATGAAGTGAAGTCTTTATGAGTGAGTCATTGAATCATTTACTCAAACCAAGTTTTTTTTTTAATTCAAATTAATGAAATGTTTTTCTATTAATAGACTGCAGCAATTAACATTTTGTCAGAACCTCTACTAAATTATGTTATGTTGTCTAACTATCTATTCAGAATCATGGGAGAATCGTTAGCGCTGTTTTAAACCAAAAAAATAAATAATTCATGATTTTTAAACAATATGGCAGAATTTGTTGTAATAAGCTTATTTAATTTAAGTCTGGACAGGATGATTTTTATTATTGTCATACAGTTCAGGGAACGAGTTTTTGCATTATAGTATTGAGTTTATAATGTATATAATTTTGTGTTTCAAGTCATTTATTTCTACAGTACTTTATACAATACAGATTGTTTCACAGTAATAAATAAGAAAACAACAGTATTGATATTGCAGAATTCAACAAGTATGAAACAACGTCAATTTGAGCTATAAAGCAGCTTTACAGAAGACAACAGTGTCATTATTCAACTAAAGTCCTATTATCACTGTAAATCCATATTGTTAAAAGCGCTATATAAATGAAGGTGACTTGACTTAAAGTCAGTTGAGTGTTGATTCAGTTCAGTTCAACAACAGTATTAATTTAGCAAAGTTAATCAATTATGAAACTAATTCAATTGAGCTATAAATGTGTGTGTGTGTGTGGTCTCAAACCTGAGGAAGCTTTTGTCTTGGACTGGGTGAATCAGCCACTGGAATAGTCTGTTAGCTCTATCTCTGCTGTTGTTGACCTTCGCCAGATCCGTCAGGAGTGCGTCAAGAGCAGGGCTGTCAAATCCTTCAGCGTCATCTGTCTCACAGTCCTTCTCCTGGAAAAAAACAGAGCATCGTGAGCTTCAGATCTCCACTGACTCTCCTGTGTCTGTCGATGTACAGTTAGACACTTACGCCTCTAGCCTTCTCAGAGCTGCTGGGCCTCATGCGGGATTTCAGAGGTTTCATTCTTTTCTTTTTATTTGATTTCTTGTTTAATTGGATGCCATTCTCCTTCTTTTTGATTTTCTTTGCTGCTGGTGCCTTAGCCTGCAAAACAGAAATCATGCAATTAAATTTTACAGCACTTACAACAAAAAAAATGGTGGTAATATCATGGTATTTTTCTAATTCAAGGGTTTTCAATCTTATATTTGGACCCCCAAATGTGATTATTCTGGTGCAAGGGTCCCACCTCCTAACATTTAAAAGGCAGCAATATATGTTTGTGTATAAAGACCACATTTATAGGGTGAAAAATTAATATTATAAATATGCATAAAATATTATTTAGAAAATGTTTAGTTTCTGTGCTTCTACATTATTATTGTTTTTCTAATCAATATTATACTTTACGGTTAAATGTATTATTTATTAATTTAATGCATTTTAAATCAATGTACTTATTTGAATCTATTTTATTCAAACCATTCTGTTAGTTAGCTAGTATAAACTTATTTTAACATTTTTACACTAAACTTTTACACTCCCTTGCAGACACAGTTAGAAGATTTAGTTTTTTTAGTCATAGTGTATACCATTTAATCATATTTATATACAGTGGTATTTAAATAGTACTCAAATACGTTTTGGTTAGCAAAAGAACAGAGAGGTTTTGCACAATGTTTCTGCAATATATTCTATATTCAGTGTGTTTTCATTATATTAGAAATCAATATTGATGTGCATGGTTTAACAACTTTTCACTGACATGAGGTTTATGTTCCCACGTAAGAAGCTTTCAACCACGCCAAAAAATTTAAATGTCCCAAATGCAGCCTTTTTACCTGCACTTTAGATGTTGCTCCTCCTGATAATGTCTGATAAATAGATAATGCGGACATGTGTTTTCTTTCCATGGCTCAGCTCTGAACAGCAGACATGAGACACATGAGAGCTTTTCTTCTGCAGGAGACAATAGAAACAAACAGCGCTCACACTGCCACCTACAGGTCTGGAGCCGCAACGACATGTTTAAAACAATTCCCCTTTACTACATCCGCCCATGTATAATACATAAAACACATACTATATACACGATTATCAGTGAATTCATTATCCTAAATTCATTTTATGATGACGTATAAGCAAAATTTCTTTCCGGAAATAATTGTAAATCAAGCTCTCCGCTCTAAACGCTAGATGGCAGCACGCGAATGCACTGAAACAGTTCCACCGCGCGAGCTCCCAGGCCGCTTTCGCGCATGCGCATTAACGTCGCGGCTGCTGTACGCGTTTTGCTGCACCGAGAGACGGAGGGTTTTCAGGAGACGTTTACCGGGTCGTTTCTGTCCGTTACCGACACCATGTACACGCTGAAGACTAGGAGTCTATGAGGACTGACGTACTGTCTGATGGATTTATCCTGAGGTAAAGTAAAATACGGTTTGTCGTTCGTTAGCGGGTCGGTTAGCAGCGGCTAACATCAAACAAACAGATGGGGAAAATATTCCTGTATTCTTTTTCCACAAATGACACTCAAATTGGAAATATTCTAGTTATGATAATGCTCTAATAATAATGAATAATGTTGGTCTTTGGTGGGACCTTGTCCTTTTTAGATTTCTATGTGTCTAAAGTACTGTAGGCAATCAGTGTAAGTTGGTCATTTAAATGACGCGTTGAACAAATCCGACAGACTGGATCTGATCAATAATATCAGTCACACACCGAGCTGATTTATTAATAACATCTAATCTTAACAGCAATAGCAGGCACACTCTAATATTGTCATTTTATAGCATATGATCTGATCAATAATATCAGACACGCACTGATCTGATTTATTAATAAATAAATACGATTTTAATTGAGTAAATTAGAATATGAGACACTCTAATTTATAACATCTAACAGACACACTCTAATCATGTCATTAATTTAACATATTTAATCTGACTTATAATATCAGACAGTGATCTGATCTATTAGCTATAGGCTAATAACATGATCTGATGAAACCAAGACACACACCGAGGATGTAATGAGTCATAATATGATATGAGATCATTCAGAATGTCTCATATTGAGAATATCTTAATCTGATTGTTAGAATATCACATACGCACTTCTGTGATCTGATCTCACTTGACAAACTCAGAATATTGAATCTTGTTCTCAGAGTTTGACTCAAAAGATCAGATCCTCACAACAAGCCTTGCATGACATGAACATAGATTCTCAATCTCTCTATGAGATATTTTTAGTCTGACACTTAAGATCAGATCATATCTGATATTGTTGATTACAACCTATTGTGTCTGATAATTCAGACGCAAGACGTTATAAATGACGGTGAATGTTTGATTATTTTGAACAAGTATGATAATATCATTGATTAGGTCTGCATCTGGTATCCCAGTTGACAGATGTGGTGAGGTGGTCATTGATTTTCTGTGTTTGGGTGCTGACATGTTCCCTGTGTTTGTGTAAATGAGTTGTTTTCCTCCTCACCCATCTGTGAAGGTGTCTGTCATCTCATTGCACGCTTTAATTGTGAAGGAAAATAAAGATATTTTGTCTCTCTGCCCTGCTGACCATCTGTGCAATGCCGTGCCAGTTCAGGCGTGACTAAAAGAAACATTAAATCACCAAACCGTTTTATTAGTCTAACAGCTCTTATTATAGGTGTTGTGTGCTTAAGATGTCTTTATTTAGGCATTTTTTTAATCTAAAGAGCCGCACGCCAACATATATTGATTATGTCTCGCCCTCAACGTGTGTGTAGGATTCTGGTCTAAACTTTATAGGAATCGGCATGTCTTTTCTGCTGTTGGTACTGTACTCTGCTTTGTGATTTTGAGCATCATGCAGTAATTCCCCTCAGGCGAAAGGACCAATCACGCGAGCTCCTCTCCCGCTATCCGTCACTGTCCAGCGGTGTGGGAATGTGGAGGTCTGGCAGCTGTTACTAGAGTCTTAAGATTTTACTAGTGTTAAATCTGTGATCCGGCATAAGGCTGGGAAAGGGCCTGCTGGGTTTGTTTGCGCCGCTCTGGATGGATAACGCTGGCGGGATTTGATCCTATGTGGATCAGGTGCTTCTGAATATGGCAAATGCCATGTATTTATTTTATTTTTTTTAGCTTGATTTGTTTTACGACAATAAAGTCGGGTTGTTAACTAAATCAAGCTGTGTTTCCCTCATCATAAACACCCTTATGTGGGGGAAAACTGCTAATATATGGGCATTTATTAGAGTCTCATGACTAGTTTCACAGATCTATTCTGAGTCCTACACCAAAGAGAAGTTGACAGAGCTGTTTTTGTGCTGGAAAATTGGATCTTATTCTGTGTCTGAGAAACTTGCTCTTATTGTGAACAAAGCGGACACTTGTCTGTCCGTTTTCTAATTCCTGTCTAATGTGACTTCCATCAGTCTGATGTACTTAATTTACTCTGATCTGCTCTTTGCATCTGATCTGAGTCTTTATTTTGGTGCGTATAGTTCACACAAAAGCAGGAGGTAATAAATATCACGCCACATTTCCTCAGCACACACTTCTGGGTGAGATATTTCCACAGAGTGAAGCTGAGGGTTTGTTAGCCATATTCCTTCTGACATCTCAGAGTACGTCGAGCTCCAGGTCGTTTGAAACGCTTTCATTAGGAGTTATTATTTGCCATATGCCAGGAAGGTATGGCAAGATTTTCCATCTGTCTTTCTTGCTGTCTTCCTTGGCTCTTGTTGTTATCCGTTGCAGGTTCTGGCCTAATTAAGATGACCGTACTTTCACCTTACTTTGCTCAGAAAGTGGACCTGATACATTAGACAGACACTGAAGTGCTTCTTAAGGTTTCCGAATCATTCTGTCCTGGAGGCACATCAGTCCTGACTTATATGATATATAATTTATACTGTTTGACATTAGTGTTGTAGGTTGTTGCCCAGAGCATTGCTATTCGTTTGCCCTAAATGAAAAATTTGTTTATTAATTTTGCTATTTAGTTTTTGGCCCAGTAAATCAAAAGAGCCATTATCCTATGGCTGATCTCGATTATTTTGGTCAATATTGAAATAATGGTTATTTAACGTGATTATTGGTGGGTGAGATGGTCAAAGTCTTACTTCATGATATAAGTCATTTTAAATTGTAAATGACATTTTGACAATTATCAATACTTAAGTAAAAACTAATACTAGGTTCATTAATGTAAGTAAAAAGTCCTCAAAACAGTTACAGAAGACCAATAAGCAGTCAGCAATACAATAAGAACAAAGAAACTAATTACAAACAAAACCCCCCAAAAAAACAATAGAACCAAAAGATAAATTAAATAAACAGTGCTTTAGATTTTTCAGGAAGATGAACTCAGATAAGTAATAGCCTACAACAGAAATTGAAAAATCAAATCTAATAATAATAATAATAATAATAATAAAAAAATAAAAATAATCAAATGTAAAATAACTGCTGTATAGATCAAATATAGACTAATCCTTATTATTTATCCTCATCAAACTACAGTTTATTCATTCAAGAGCAGTGTATGATTTTATCTTTGTCTTTTGTTGTTTGATTAAACAGAATATCGCAGTTGAGATCACTAAACTCCAGCGCATGTTTGTTTTCAGATCATCAGCGCTTCTTCCGCATTTTAGAAAGAGCGCGTGCACGGGGTAAAACACTGGAAGAGTGTATCCTGCTAAGAGAAAAGCTCTGTTTGGAGGATTTAAGCTCTTTATAGCTGGCACAAGCATGAACGCTAGTGAAGGTTTGTTTGCAATGCAAGATAAAGCAAATGTCAAATCAGGATATATGACGAGAGTGCCAATATCACTTTTAATTAATCGAGAAAGGCAGATATCGTTATCGCGATTAAAATACGATTAATCGTGCAGCCCTACAATCATCCCTAAATAAATAATATTCTAACTTGAGTTCTTCAGTGTAAATCTATGGGGTTGTTTCATCCAGTTTATAATCCACCAGGCATAAAAATATCCATGTTTGTTCCCTTCTAATACTATTATATTAGCACAGCTTTGTTCAACAAACTGCCTGATGGATCGTTTTTAGAGACCGTAATGTCTCATTTCCGCAGTTATTAACATTGTAAAAAAGTTTGGCAACACTTTATTTTACAGTGTCCTTGTTACATATGTTACATTACCCTAACCCTATAATAAGTACATGTAGTTAATTAATATTACTCAGTACTTAAATACATAATTACATTGAAACAATGACACCTTAAAATAAGGTGTAACCTAAAGGTGTTTTTTTTTTTTTTTTTTTTTTACTTTTTTTTTTTAAACTTTAAAGTACAATACTATTGTACAACAGCTGAAATGTGACGTCTTCCTCTTTTGACCACTGTAATCACTATATCTCACTATACAGGTCCTTCTCAATAAATTAGCATATTGTGATAAAGTTCATTATTTTCCATAATGTAATGATAAAAATTAAACTTTCATATATTTTAGATTCATTGCACACCAACTGAAATATTTCAGGTCTTTTATTGTTTTAATACTGATGATTTTGGCATACAGCTCATGAAAACCCAAAATTCCTATCTCAATAAATTAGCATATCATGAAAAGGTTCTCTAAACGAGCTATTAACCTAATCATCTGAATCAACTAATTAACTCTAAACACCTGCAAAAGATTCCTGAGGCTTTTAAAAACTCCCAGCCTGGTTCATATCTCAAAACCGCAATCATGGGTAAGACTGCTGACCAGAAGGCCATCATTGACACCCTCAAGCAAGAGGGTAAGACACAGAAAGAAATTTCTGAACGAATAGGCTGTTCCCAGAGTGCTGTATCAAGGCACCTCAGTGGGAAGTCTGTGGGAAGGAAAAAGTGTGGCAAAAAACGCTGCACAACGAGAAGAGGTGACCGGACCCTGAGGAAGATTGTGGAGAAGGACCGATTCCAGACCTTGGGGGACCTGCGGAAGCAGTGGACTGAGTCTGGAGTAGAAACATCCAGTGCCACCGTGCACAGGCGTGTGCAGGAAATGGGCTACAGGTGCCGCATTCCCCAGGTCAAGCCACTTTTGAACCAGAAACAGCGGCAGAAGCGCCTGACCTGGGCTACAGAGAAGCAGCACTGGACTTTTGGACAAATTTTGCATGTCATTCGGAAATCAAGGTGCCAGAGTCTGGAGGAAGACTGGGGAGAAGGAAATGCCAAAATGCCTGAAGTCCAGTGTCAAGTACCCACAGTCAGTGATGGTCTGGGGTGCCGTGTCAGCTGCTGGTGTTGGTCCACTGTGTTTTATCAAGGGCAGGGTCAATGCAGCTAGCTATCAGGAGATTTTGGAGCACTTCATGCTTCCATCTGCTGAAAAGCTTTATGGAGATGAAGATTTCATTTTTCAGCATGACCTGGCACCTGCTCACAGTGCCAAAACCACTGGTAAATGGTTTACTGACCATGGTATTACTGTGCTCAATTGGCCTGCCAACTCTCCTGACCTGAACCCCATAGAGAATCTGTGGGATATTGTGAAGAGAAAGTTGAGAGACGCAAGACCCAACACTCTGGATGAGCTTAATGCCGCTATCGAAGCATCCTGGGCCTCCGTAACACCTCAGCAGTGCCACAGGCTGATTGCCTCCATGCCACGCCGCATTGAAGCAGTCATTTCTGCAAAAGGATTCCCGACCAAGTATTGAGTGCATAACTGAACATAATAATTTGAAGGTTGACTTTTTTTGTATTAAAAACACTTTTCTTTTATTGGTCGGATAAAATATGCTAATTTATTGAGATAGGAATTTTGGGTTTTCATGAGCTGTATGCCAAAATCATCAGTATTAAAACAATAAAAGACCTGAAATATTTCAGTTGGTGTGCAATGAATCTAAAATATATGAAAGTTTAATTTTTATCATTACATTATGGAAAATAATGAACTTTATCACAATATGCTAATTTATTGAGAAGGACCTGTATATTTTTTTCCTCTTTTGGAAAGTCATGGTAATGCTGGTGTGGATTCTTGTCTTTTTGCTATTGGAGCAAATGGGAATGCAAAAAGTATATTTATAGTAGTCCATTATATTTCCATTCACCACTATGTGAAAAGGGTCCATTTAAGATATCGATCATGTCGATCAAACTATGCAGGATGGGCTAATCCCAAAAGATTAGTTTAATGCGATGTGTGAGCAATAGTAATAAAGGATCATTTTGTTTAATTTTAATAGACTTGCTTAATAGTGGGGCTGCTTTAAATTGGGTTTCACTGGCTTAAAAAAAGTCAACATTTCCTTGTTTTATTGTATAGTTTAATCTCTTTTTTGTTGTCTGTGTGCCAAATAGGCTTGCTGTGGTAGTCGGTGTTACATACAGCAGTGCAGCAGGAGTCAGATTTCACTTATTATGTGATGAGATGAGAGTAAGTAGAGATGACTGACAGGACAATGGCAGAGGATTTGATGCAGAACAGATCAATGAGCGTCATTGACAAATAATATCTTGTTTCCCTGATGGCCACAAATGATCAGAATCTGAATCCCCCAACCTTGTTACCAGTAATACCGGTGTTTTCACAAGTTTATATTCCGGAAAACTGAAAGTTCTCTCAGTGACATCCCTGACATCCCTAGTGCCAAACATAGAAGCCTCCCAAACAACAGAGAAACATCACGGGTCTGATTCCTGTGGCATGTCTTCATGGAATTGGTTATTAAAGGTGTCAGATGGTGCTGAATCATTAAACCTCTTCTTTTTTGTTCACTTTTCCTTCTATATATTAACTTTCTTGGAAATGGAAAAGAGAAAAACCACAGAGCGTGCAGTCACGTTAAATTAAAGTGCTAATTATAGAAAGCACAGCTCCGTATCTGCGGCTGCAGTCCGGCTCCAGGCTAATGGATGTGTAAATGAAAAGCGTTACATCTCACTATAGCAGCCCAGCTCGGCCATAATGGAATCATTCAGGGTGGGTATCGGTACCACAGCGTCAGGTGATCACTGCTTTTCTGCCTCATAAACGTCAGAGGGATATGAGCTGGAAAAGGCTGTCAGGCCACACACACATTGTGCTTTCACCCCTGGGTGATATCAGGCTTCCTTTCTGTCTCGTATGTCAGAAGAATGAAAGTACATCGAATTCTCACAGTTTAGAGACAGCTTAATGTCTGGTTTATTTTGGGTGAATATATAGGAATAATATATGACATTTGCTAAGTTGGGCATCACTGTTATTTAGATTTTTTGTCTATTTAAATTTTTTTGCTGGATTCAATTTTAATGGTTAAATTAGATTTTAGTAATCAAAAAGTATGTCTAATCAGTTGAATTCGTAAAACTTTAACAATTTTTCCGGATCTATGATTTTATACAGATTTGTTATTAAAAACAGTGAAGGCATAAAACAGTAAAAAAACAAAAAAAAAACTTTCATCAATCTTTTAAAATGTAATCAAATTAAAATGAACAATTCCTTTTATTTTTGGCAAACAAAGTGCGGCACAACAGGTTACTGTTCAGTTTAAAACATGGAGGGAAAATTATGCGAAAATAAAGTTTTTATAATATTAATAATTAAATTCAATTGATTTCTGTCACAATTTCTCCAACTTATTGTGGTGGGTTTTTATGAAGACCTTTTGTGTTTCTGTGTGTATATGGTATGAAGATAGACGGCAAACATAATTGATTCAATATATATAGTATATTAATGATATTTCAAAATATACGTGGCCAAAATTGTAGAAAAGTCAAATCACACCTCAACAATCCATAAATTGAGGTGTGATTTTACTTTTCTAAGAGATCAGACTTACGATTTTGGCCAAGTAGCCTATATATTGAAATATGCAAAAACAGAATATTGTAGAGATTTAAGGGTGGACTCTTTTGCCCTAACTATTAGCAACCACTCAGAACACCTTAGCAACCCCATGGTATCTTGAAAACTGAAAACTTTAGCAATGCCTTGGCAACCGCTTCTATAACGTCTAGTTTTAATAAAGATGTTTACATTTGCAATCTTGATGATGATGTTGTTCCATTTTTCTTGAAAAATACATTTTGCTCTGTGCCTTACACCGGTTGCCTCAGCATTTTTCTTCCCCGATGTCAGATGTTATGCAAGACAAGATAACACTTGACAAGCTCCCATAAACAGCATGAATATTATTGAGCATATTCAGAATATTATCTGGCAAAAGATGCTCCAGTACTGCTTGCTGGTTCACACATTGTGGTGATATTTTCTCCACATGCCTGTACTCCGTTTCTTTATCAGTTTATTTATACTTAATATCTATCTCCTGAGAAAAGGATTGAGATGCGTCCTCTTGTGACTTCTCTTGGAGCTGCCTGTAGGCTATATGAATTGGCTGTCAGCTTTCAGAGCTTCTCCGTCCTGAATAAAATTAGTCTACAGCTCCATTCTCCTCAGTGATTGAGCCCTGAAAGATGAGCTGGAACAGGTATAAACACCTGGTTTCCTTTAGAGAGCCGAGGTTACGTTAGTTGCAGACCAGTTTGCATAATATCGAAGATGAATGGTATGTCAGATTATTTAGGATTGGTGTATTTTAAATCATAATATGTTGAAAATAGCATGTGGATGGATGGGATCCACTTTATTTTTCACGTAAGTGTGGACACGGCCATTTGTAAATTTAATGTTTCTGGCTTCCAGTTATTTTTAGCTGTACAAAAAAAGCTTGTTATTCTGTTTAATATTGCTAACTGGTATTTCTTACCCTATTATTTTAATGTAGTGTCTTAATTATAAACATGCTGGTGTGTAGCGTAAAAAGTTTTACCATTTACGGCATTTTGTTATTCTTATCGTTATTTCTCTATAGCGACTAATGAACCGGAAGTCTCGCACATTCACAGAAAATAGTTATGGAAATAGAAAATATGTCTCAGGCTGTGTCCGAAATCACCCTCATTCACTTAAATGGGGCACGATTTGAGGGGACAGCATTTGTATTGGTGTCTGAAACCAAAGTGGACATTATCGAGTGCACTCATTCAATCCTGTAATTCACCGCAATGGCTAGAGAATACCCATAATGCACTGTGAGTGTCGTGCTGAATGATTTCCCACATCTGACCAGAAGATGGCGCCCGCATTTTCCAAATCATGGTCCAGTGTAATGTCATACACATTTATTCATTTTAAATTGATTATTAAATTGTTTAATTAAGGTTTAGACATGTTAGTTTCCATGACAGAGTTCAAGATAAATCTTTTCATTACTACTGGATCTTCCAGTTTTACAAATGATCATTAAACAGCAATTACAGGAATAATGGATTCTAAACCTCAAATAAATGCCACAATTAGGGTTGCAAAGGGGCTGAATATTTCTGGTAAATTTCCAGAAACTTTCTAAAAGTTCCTGAAAATTTCCAAATAATCCTGAAAAGTTTCCAAAAGTTTCCAAATAATCCTGAAAATTTCCAAATAATCCTGAAAAGTTTCCAAAAGTTTCCAAATAATCCTGAAAAGTTTCCAAAAATTCTGGAAACTTTGCAACCCTAGCCACAATCAAGACTTTGAAGCAGAAATGAGTGAGAAACACCCAGAAACACCTCATATGTGCCGCTCACAAGTATAATAAGGGTCTTTCCTTGCCATTAATGATTGGATAACACACATACGTCTCCTTCCATTAATAATAATAGCCAGTGCAGTGGCTGAGATATACATAAACCTACCAACGTCCGTTGCTATTATTTTTGGAATGACTTATCGTGAGAGGAAAAAATGAAGTTTTAGTCGCATAACATCGGTTAATGAAAACAATAGTTTTTTGTCAACATTTAGAAAAAATCACAAGAGTTTTGCACAAATCTGTAATGAAAACGCGCCTAGTGTTTGCCTTCTGGGCTAATATTACCTACAATTCCTTGAGCTACAGAGGAGATATTTTTTCATTCTTCAGTAGAAAATGGCGATGACTGGGGTTAAGCTGGCACATTTAAGCTAAAATTAATTGATCGTGAAATTAAAAGGGACCTATAATGTACTATAAAGTGACCCCAGAATGTGTATGTGCAAGTTTCAGCTCAAAATACCCCACAGATCATTTATTATACCATGCCCAAAATGTCCATGTATCTTTGTGTGTGTGTGTCTTTAAATGCAAATGAGCTGCTGCTCTCCACCCCCTTTCCAGAAGAGGGCGGAGCCTGGGATACAGGAGAAACCGCATTGGACCGATTTGCATTCCACTACGTTGCTTTTCCATTACTTACTCTGTAAACAAGCGCTAGGTGGACCTTGCATGTTTGTTTTTTTTCTCTCATTCGGGGCCATTTACACATTCATGCATTTTTAAAGGATTTTAATCTTCCTTTAACTTGAGCGCTGTGTTTTTAGAACGCTGCTTGTAGAACGAGACACAAGCGCAACGGTCACGTCCGTCTAGCACGTTTACATAAGTAGCGCAGTGGATCGGAAAAACACATTCTGTGTTCATTGATGCAGCCAAGAAAAGAACATTTTAGATTGTTTATCACGTAGCTGAGACGTGCTTGTGTTTCCACAGAGCTGCTCTAGCGAGGATCTAAGCTAACAGGGCAGATTCTGTCACCGGTCGTGAACCAGCCTGTTACATTGTCTTAATGTATAGAAAATGCCAATGACTCATTTTGAGAGACTGTTTATGATTTATGGGGAATATAAAAAAAAGGAGTGGGTGGAATTTTCCCATTATAGGGTGGTTGTGTAACACACTGTCGACACACTTTGTCTAATCAATATAAAAGTGAATTTTGCATAATAGGTCCCCTTTGAAATTCATCTTCTTAAAATTCAAGTTCTTAATGTAATTCCAAAGTGGTATCAAGATGGAATTTAATGATGTGGGAAGTATGTCCCAATACTGTTGTGCTGTCTTGCTATTAACTCACATTCCCTGCAAAGTACATAGCTTTAGCGCACAGCAGAAGTATGCAAAGCATGCAGGCAGTCTTTCATTGTAGAAAACGCCTCACCTTGCTTCATGTAAGACTGTGAGGATGTCCACAAAGAATTGCAGGACAGAATGAAAAAAGTATATTTAAAAGTGCAAAATTTCAGGTGAGGACGATTTCAGACAGTGTAACTCTCGCTTGTTTTGTGTTGCTAATCTATGCGCAGTAGATAATTGTCTACGGAAGACGTTATCATCTATCTAATGGGGCGTTTGCTGCTTTGTTTGTGGTAAACAGCTTTGGAGCTGTGGCCTCTTTTGATAATGAACCTATTTTTAGGACCATTAAGCCTTTTTAAAATTGTGCCATTATATTCATAACAACATAAGTACATTTTACTCCAAATTCTTATTAGCATAATGCAACCAGATGATTAACTTTAGGCATATTTTTAATATAATATAAATATAAATAGATATCCTTAAAGGAGAAGTTCACTTTTAAAATGAAAATTCTGTCATCATATAATCACCCTCATGTTGTTATATATATATATATATATATATATATATATATATATATATATATATATATATATATATATGTGTGTATAATTTTTATTTTTATTTTTTTTTGCAAAAGTGTAATGGGCTATAAGTAACGTCGTTCTTAGACTAAAAATAAAATATCATTGTTAGAAGCCAGACTTTGTCTCGTCTCGAATGATGACTCGATTTCATACCAGGAATGTTATTTCGTCAGGCTGAAATACAGGTGGCCTTTTGGGATTGTGTGTTGCCCGAAGGAAGACATTGGGCGTGTGCACCAAATCATCGTGAAACGGATAGAAATTAGAGTTGAATTTCTTGCTAACACTGACAGGACAAACACGATGCAAATGCGCCTAAAGCCCACCGTAGGAGGTCTCGCAGTGGGACCTGTTAGCGCATGCTAGACAAAGAAAACTATCCATGCATGGTCATCTGGCAAGATTTCTGAGGCATCCAGTCTGAGCAAGAAATAGATTTAAAAAGTGGAACCAATCGACGGAGAATATCTCAAAGGCAATTATACTGTGTGCGCTCTCCATGTGCTATTTAAAGTCCAATGTGTGGCTTGTGAGCCAAAACTTTTGTCTATCCCTGTCTAGGATATTTCACTAATGTTGAATTCAGCGCAGAATGTTCTGATAGATCAAGCATAAGTTAATTAAACACAGCTGTTTAATTTTCCACTGCAATATTTTAGGAGCTTGACTTTTCCGTGGAAGAGCAGATAAGATGTGTGAACCAGGTGTTTCTAGGTCAGAGGACTTCAGTACTGAGTTTATTTTTCCCTCCCTGCCAATAGAACGTTAGCAGCGCAGCTTTCCTTTTTATTGATGACAGGGGAAGAAGATTGGTGAAGTTTTTCACCAGTAACAAAAGAACATTTAGAGCTTATTGGCCTACTTTCAACTTTTTAGATCGAAAAAGTACAGGAGTGAAAAGTAAGGGAATGCTTTAAAGTCGCTTTTGAGCCTCACGGTATTCTTTAACTTAATGTATTGTATATTTTTGCATTTTGCTCTGTCTTAATTTCATATTGGCATCATGCAGAAGAATGCATCTAAGATAATTCAATGAGACAGGCTGTATTATCTCAGTGGTCTATATTGTTTCAGCAATGCATTAGGAAATGAGTGACTCATTATTGATGGAGTTTTGAAGATCATCTGGGAGAAAGCACTGCCAAATCTTTCCTGCCCGGAGAAAACGTCCCAAAGTGCAGCTCAACATCTGTCTGATTTTTAAACTGCTTTATGTAGAACATCGATCCAGCTAAAAGCTTGCCCTAGTTAAACTGTGCGCCGAATGCTTCTTTGCTGAGCTGAGTTATTTTAAATAGTCTGGAATTTAATTTTGCCTTGGTGTGAAATCTGAGGAAGTAAGAGTGTTATGCAATATGTTACTTAGGCTTCTTTACACAGCAGAGTTAAAGGAACACGCCAACTTTTTTGGACTTTAGCTTATTCACCGTATCCCCCAGAGTTAGATAAGTCCACTCATACCCTTCTCATCTCTGTGCGTGCTGTAACTCTGTCTGACGCACCCACCGCTAGCCTAGCTTAGCACAAACACTGGAGGTAAACGGCTCCAGCTAGCATACTGCTCCCAATAAGTGACAAAATAACGCCAACATTTTCCTATTTCCATGTTGTGATTTGTATAGTCACAGCGTGTACGAATAACAAGGTCACATGAGACACAGCCATCTTCTAACCGTATACATACTGGGAACTATATTCTCAGAAGGCGAAGCACTGCTACTTGGGCGGAATGATTTACTCCAACTCTGAGCGAACTCTCTGCTCCTCACCACGGGGCTTCTCAGGCGCTGCGAGCAAATCACTCCGCCCAAGTAGCAGTGCTTCGCCTTCTGAGAATATAGTTCCCAGTATGTATACGGTTCAAATCACAACATGGAAATGGAAAATGTTGGCATTATTTTGTCACTTATTGGGAGCAGTATGCTAGCTGGAGCCATTTACCTCCAGTCTTTGTGCTAAGCTAGGCTAGCGGTGGGTGCGTCAGACAGAGTTACGGCACACACGGAGATGAGAAGGGTATGTATGGACTTATCTAACTCTGGGGGATACGGTGAATAAGATAAAGTCCCAAAAAGTCGGCGTGTTCCTTTAAGGCTGCTCTGTGCCTGCTCAAAATTCTGTGTAAAGACATAACGCTGCATAAAAGCCAGACCAAAGTATGCCTGCTCTGACACACCTCAGCCTAGTGTCAAAGTATACTGTTGAAATTGCTAAGTGCATTTATACCACCTCTGAGCAGCATTAAACAGTCTGTGTAAAGACACCTAAATGAAGCGCTTCTATCCCACCTTTGCAGTGTAAAACTGCCATTAGATGTCAAGGAGAGCAACAACTCTGACAGAACATTTGATAAGATTCATTGAGACGTAGGGAAACATTAACTTTGCGTTTTTAAAGCCATTTCAGGTTCATGCAAAATGCACAGATAGCACTATACATTTTATAACAGTGTAAAACTCACCATCAAACTGCTTGGCTGTCGCACGCTACTATCCATTTGCTAAGGTGTGATTTTTGGTATGTAGTTTAATATTTAATAGTGATAGGGTTTTGTTCAAATCACTAATCTTAACATTAGAAATAATAATATTGATGTTTGCCTTATTGAACATCCCTTTTGGTGTCTGTTTTTGCTGATGCAACATTCATTTCAGCAGGAAAGGAAGTGGAAAAAGAGGAAGAGAGAAGGAAAGGAAAGTTCTCCTGTGGTATGCTGGTGGGGACTGATGTTTGATTAAAGTACAGAACGTTTCCTTTTTTTTGTATTTACACTGGCGCTTCTTGGACTCTTGCCTTCAAAGCATATTTCGCTCAGAGAAAATTGGTTACTCTGTTGTCGGGAAATGTCAGTGCTGCATAAAATATGCTCGCACCGATAATAAGGGATCCATAATTTCCTGCTTTCATCCGTATTTGCTGCTTCTCAGCCGTGGCCAGACTGAAAAAAAAAACCTTCCATTTACAAAACTGGTCAAATATTGGCTTGTGGTAAATTTGCTTTGCCTTCGCATCCCAGAGGTAGTGTGAGGATTAGATGGAGAGTTTTTATTCCAGAGAAACTTTCTGGAGCTGATCACAGGTCAGTGTGAAGAAGTTCTTCAGAACATCTCCAGTTTCATGTTAATGGCCGGGCGATTCACAGAGACTGAGCTCAGGCATGCTGGGTCTTGCATACCCACATGGGGGAAACTATTCTGCTTTAAAAGCCCCATATTCTAACTTCGATATGATACCTTGAAAATATCAATACCATTTTCAATACCACAGGGAAAAACCTTTTGAATATTTTTAATATTATCCCATATTTTTTTCCATCCGTTGAAAATCTATTTGTGTTTTTTTCAATAGTGTAATTTCATTGCAATAGCTTACACACAGCACAAGGAAGCTTGATTTCAAACTTTGAATCGAACTCACTAAAAAGACAAGTAAACATACTGTAATAAAACGAGAACAAATAAACAAATTATAAGTAGTAGCACAAATAAATACAATAGAATTCAGATACAAAATAAATAAACGGTGCTTAAAGTTTTTTAGGAATGTCTATATTTTTTAGGCATGTATTCAGGTAAGAAATACTACAGAAAATTATAAAGTAATCAAAATAAAATTTTGATTGTAAAATCAAATCAATTCGTTTTCATTGTAAAAAATAAATAAATAAATAAATAAATGCAGATTAATTCTTACGATTAAAGTTACAAAAGTTATTCAGTATTTTTCTTTTGTTCTTTGATTAAAACAGCAGCAGGTTTATTAGGCTGCTGTCACTTTAAGACCTGAAGCACAGATCCCAGTATACTAGTGATGCACCGATCATGATTTTTCATGGCCAATTCAGATTTTCTGATTATTATTTTTTTATTGGCCGATTCTCATACTGGTTGCCCATATTCTTTTTTTCTTTAAGCAATTGTATTTGTTGTTTATCTGCTCTATACCGGACAAACTAGCCTAAAAACAAAAAATATCTGTAGCCATTGAAAATGGAGGCTACCTGCATTTTAATCACAAACAAATTTGCTACACACATGTAGCATGAGCAGTTGTTTTTGATTTAAATTAGATTTGTATAATTTCAATATTTACAACAAAAACATAATGGTCTAACTTTAGAGTTGTGACATTATGCTGCAAGACATACCTGCACAAAACAAAAACAACAGACAGATTGAATGAAAATTAAAATTCACTCTCTGACAGTAGGTGGCGCTTATGGAGCAGTGGTTTCTTTGGATGCAAAGCAGAGCTGTGCTTATAAACACTAATTTATACGGAGGTAAGAGGAAAAGAAAATGCTTCCCTTCAGAGATTCATTAAAATAAATTCCATCCCTAATTCAATATTTATATTTTTCTTCCTATATTTCGAGCATTGCGAACAGTGAGCTTGCTGCCTGGTACAGTGTTTGCTCTGCTGCTCTTTGTTTGCTCTCTTCTTTGCGTCCGCCTTTGGTGTGTCTGGCCTGTGTTAATGTCCTGTTTACAGACTTCGTAACATTTCCACATAAATGACATTTTGGGAAATGATTGCAATGCAGTTTGTGTGCAAGTCCGGAATAGAGATCAGCCAAAATAAAACTAAAACACTACTACATTTTGTGGCTTTCCCCCTGGAAGTCCATAACATTAGTCAAAGTTTCTTCCACCAAAGCAGTCATTTACTTTTAGATCCTTTTCTCTCTGACACTTTAATTAAACAGATTTTATTTTTATTGTTTATTTTGGAATAGCTAAATAAAGTTAAACATCTGTATTGCTACTAATGCATATACATACATAGTTTGGGGGCAGTAAGATTTTTTGTTTGTTTTGTCTTTGAAAAGTCTCACCAAGGCTGCATTTATTCGATCAAAATAGCCAAAACAGTAATATTGTGAAATATGATTACAATTTAAAATAAGTGTTTTCTATCTGAATGTTTTTAAAAATGTAATTTATTCTTGTGATGGCCAAGACTTCAGAAAACATTTAGGCGTAATGCCTCCTTGCTAAATTAAGTATTAATTTATTTTAAAAAAGAAACTTTTGAACAGTGCTGCACATATTAAGGTTACTTCTGATGTTTATATATCTATAAATATTGATTGCTTTGAATTGCATTATTTGCACACATGATATTTGTAAATAAAATACTTGTATCTCAGGAATTCTTTAGGATAATGTTTAACGTGATGCTAATGAAAAATCCTCTGTAATCGAGTAGACTGAATCTGAACTCAAGAGAGGTGAAATGGCCTAAATTGGTAATGGAACATTAACCCTGTCTTGCCTATTGCATAACATAAACAGAGTTTAGCCTTTATGTTCTAGAGTTTAGATGCTCTTTTTTTTTTTTTTTTAGTACATCAATGTGACACTCATATGCTATTAGTCTGGTGTACAACCACAAATAACAACCCCATACAGCAGTGGAAGGATGCGAAATAATGGAGCTTTACAAGGAAAGGTCACAATGAATGATTATCCACTTCAGGTCTTCAGAGGGTAAGTGTTTTATCAGCCCCAATTTGTCCCTTCGCGTCTTTCTCTCATCACTTTAACGTTTCTCTGGAGATCTAGAGTAATTAATCTGAGGAGAGCAGGGTGCTCTTTCTTCTCACAAGGTCTCGTAATCTTTTAGCAATAGAGATCAGACTTGTGCTGAATCCCAATTTGTATGGTACTACAAATGTAAAAACTACATGCAAAAGTGTATGAACTACGCTGGTGATGGAAAAGGCATATTTATTTATTTATTTATTTTGTATGTAGAATAGAAAATGACAGCCAATGGTCAACATATACACATTAACCATACTGTTTTCAATGTACCATGCTTTGAAGGGTACTAATGTGTAATTTTTGTATGGATAATATACAAATTCCAATGCAGCCTCGCTTGTTCTCTACTTCTCTGATGTAACATTAGTTCCTTAATGCCGCTTTAGTTTGTAATGTGGAGACTGTCATGTCATTGTATTGTCCTATTATAGGCTTATCTTAATGTACACTACAGATTTTCGTTTTGATTTCTGAGATTTGTATGATCCGTACAGTATATGAGCCAGGCAGTGGTGTGATTGTGCATCTCTTCCCTGCTGCAGGATCAGTGGCCATGTCAAAATCTGTTCCATTAAAGGGAAAATCATCCCGCATGTCCTCTCATCCAGAGATAATGAAGCTCTCTGAAATCTTGCATGGCTTTTACTGATGGCTACATGGGCAAATCTAGCAGAGACAGTCACTTGAGGCGATGCACTTTTTTTTTTTTTTTTTTTTTTTTTTTCTGTACGCATGCCTTATGGCGTGTTTGCTCTGTGAGTTTGCTTTAGAACAGCTGCTAATGCTTGAAGCTAGCTGTCAGCATACCAGATAATGTGTTCAGTGAATAGGACAAGCCTGTGAGGTCATTCTGAGCGCTGCCAGTTGGTTTAGAATCTAACAAATGGGTGCGAACTGTTTTTTGTGGCACCCTGTGCAAAAACATCTCTTGCCAAATCCATAATGTAATCGCTAATTAGAACTGCGATTTGGCCAGAGAATCTCTTAGGCCAGGAACAAATATAGGCATAAATGCTTGACCAGCACATTGCAAGCGTATTGTCCTCGAGTATATATTTCACATGCATACTTGAATTATAGTGGCAGACTATTCAAGAGGTGATACAGAGAACTCTGGTGGTTCATTTTGGAATCCGTATTAGTAGGGGTGTCACAATATAACGCAATATAAAAATGCAACAATATGTAACGTGGGTAGTGACAATATGTATTGTGTATAGTTCACCCAAAATAAAAATTACTGTGTGAGAAATTTGTTTTTTTAAAGTTTACAGAGTTTCAGTGTCAGTACTACATTAAACTGCTATAATGTTGAATATAATGTATAATAATGCAATGGGGGGAATATTTGTGGGTCCTGATAATGCCAAATGTCTTTTATTAGCAGTAAAAAGTGGTCTACATTATTTTAAATATATCTTGTCAGTGAAAGAGTGCAAGCATATTCGTCTAAAATAATTCTGTATTTTCAGCTTCAGAATCATGAATATTATTATTCTGGTGTCTCTATTGTCTTGTGCATTGGGTTACCAGCACTAAGTCCAAGCTTATTCATTTACACACCCAGTGTAATACCAAATTTAGCATTTTAATCAAGTTAATTGTTTAACTTTTTACCATATGTCTTAGAGTATCGCAATAATACTGTATCGTGAGTTCAGTGTCATGATTTGAGTGTATCGTTACACCCCTAGTTCTGATGCATGTTCTGTTCTATTTGCAAATAACTGATACTTGCTCTCTGTTTTACAGATTGAATGACGTTGGATGGCATACAGTATCTCCAAAAGTTCATGGCACACTTTGGCCAATTTATGAGTCCCAACTATGGAAGAGTGACCGGAGTATGATGCCACAAAGAAAAATGAAGATCAGCCATGCCTCCATTGCTGATCTCCATCAAGGGCACTCAGTTTTTACTGCTGTCTGGGACTCTCCTTCTTCTCTTGGATAGTTTCAGTTTTAACATACATCATACCACACACAAGACCTTGTTTATGGACGATATCATTCTGTCACGAGAAAGATGAAATTTCCTTTTATTAAAAGTCCCAATTAAAACAAGGACACGCAAGTTACAAACTCTGGAGACTCAAAGTGTACAGTACAGATGAAGTTGCATTATGGCAGCTGAATCTCTTCAACAGCTGCATTCACGTGTCTGGTTCGAAGGAGAGTGATAGTTGCACGATGCAGCGAAGTGGAGGCATCATCGGGAACAACGGCCAGCCATGGGTACTGCGGCGAGTGCGGCTCACCTGGCTCAGTTTCATGCTCTTTTTCATCCTGGTCTTCTTCCCTCTCATTGCACATTACTACCTCACCACAATAGATGAAGCAGGGGGACCAGATAAGCGCATTTTTGGGCCAAGACCTGGCGGAGAGCTGTGTGAAGCAAAGCATGTGCAAGACTTGTGTCGTATACGGGAATCTGTCAGCGAGGAGCTACTTCAGCTTGAGTCAAAGCGGCAAGAGCTCAATGGCGAGATAGCCCGACTTAACCTACGCATCGAGGCTTGTAAACGTAGTATTGACAGTGCCAAACAAGACTTGCTACAACTCAAAAATGTCATCAGCCAGACTGAGCACTCTTACAAGGAACTTATGGCACAAAACCAGCCAAAACTGTCGTTGCCAGTTAGACTTTTACCAGACAAGGATGATCCTGGATACCCTCCACCCAAGTCGGCCCAAAGCTGTCGTTTGCATTCTTGTTTTGATTACGCTAGATGTCCACTTACATCTGGCTTCCCTGTCTATGTTTATGACACAGGATCATATCCTTGGGGTGAGAAGTTGGACCCTCTTGTCAAACAAGCCTTCGCATCATCCGTCAAAAGCAGTGTATATGTCACCAATAATCCAAACATTGCCTGTCTTTACATAGTGCTTGTTGGGGAAATACAAGAATCACCTTCCTCTCCCCCTGCTTCACCTTCTGACCTTGAAAAGCAGCTCAAGGCTTTGCCGTATTGGAGGTTGGATGGCCACAACCACTTGCTTGTCCATCTTTCTAGAAAGTCTCTGACTCAGAACTTCCTGTACAATGTGAGCACAGGACGAGCAGCAGTGGCACAGTCTACCTTTTATGAACGTCAATATAGAGAAGGTTTCGACATGGTGGTGTCTCCTCTAGTCCACGCTCTGTCTGAGCCAAACTTCCTAGAGGTGCCTCCGCAAGTCCCTGTCAAGAGGAAGTACCTCTTCACCTTTCAGGGAGAAAAGGTTGAGTCTTTGAGGAGCAGCTTGCTTGAAGCCCCACCACAGTCCTTTGAGGAGGAAATGGAAGGGGATCCACCAGCTGACTACGATGATCGCATTATTGGCACACTTAAAGCTGTACAGGACAGTCACCTAGACCAGGTTCTTGTGGAGTTCACCTGCAAGAATCAGCCCAAGACAAGTTTACCAACAGAGTGGGCATTGTGTGGCGAGCGTGAGGATCGTTTAGAGGTACTGAAGGTGTCTACATTTGCCCTGGTGATATCTCCAGGTGATGGCCAGTTGGTGGCATCTGCTGGCTGTAGCATGAGACTTTTTGAGGCTTTGGAAGTTGGGGCAATACCGGTGGTGCTTGGCGACCACTCGAAGTTGCCCTACCATCACCTCATACGCTGGAGTGAGGCAGTCATTATGGTACCCAAGCCTCGCATTACGGAGCTGCACTTTCTGTTGCGTAGCATCTCAGACAATGATCTTCTGGCCATGCGACGGCAGGGTCGGTTTCTTTGGGAGACGTACTTCTCCACCTCTGAGAGCATCTTCAGCACCATCCTGGCTAGTGTACGAACCAGCATCCAGATACCAGCAGCACCCATACGTGAGGAGCCTGCCCAGGAGATTCCTCACAAAGCTGGAAAGTTGGCAGGAACCGATGCTAACATGGCTGACAATGGGGACCTCGATCTAGGGCCTGTTGAAGTAGAGCCCCCTTATGCTTCGCCACGCTTCTTGCGTAACTTTACCTACACAGCTGCTGATGTTTACCGCACCTGGAATCGTGCACCTGGCCCTTTCCATCTATTCCCACACACTCCTTTGGACCCTGTACTTCCTTCAGAGGCCAAGTTTCTGGGGTCGGGGACTGGTTTTCGTCCTATCGGTGGTGGTTCTGGGGGATCTGGTAAAGAGTTTCAGGCCGCTCTAGGAGGTAACGTCCCACGGGAGCAGTTCACTGTGGTCATGCTTACTTATGAACGGGAGGAGGTTCTAATGAACTCACTGGAAAGACTTAATGGTCTTCCTTATCTCAACAAAGTGGTGGTTGTGTGGAATTCCCCCAAACCACCTTCTGATGATCTGCTCTGGCCAGACATTGGTCTACCTATTGTGGTAAGCATTCAGTATTTTTTTAATCATATTTCTTATTACTGAGCCAGTAAGCAATCAGCTAGTAACCCCCTGAAACACCCTAGAAATACTTAGCACCCTTGCATCATGGTGGCAAGTTTTGCACAGGCAGGCACCACTCAGTGAGAAAAAATTGTGTTAAGCCTGTTATTAGTTTGAATTCTCAAAGGCTTAAATGTGAAACCTCATAAGCATTGCATTCTGCTATAGATTTGGTCTGCTCTCTCTGCTGTCTTTGAAGCATAGCTTTCATGTCTCTAGGGCAGCAAGCCAAATTAGTTCTGGTGATATTAAAGGAAACAGTGCTGTATTAAGCCCACTGTAAGGTTATACTTTGAAATGAAATCCCAAATAGAATACCGTAGTTCCCCAAGTTTCTTATTCTCTGCATGTCTTAGAGAAGTCATTTGGAAATCGAGCATCTTTAATTATGGATACATGGTTGCAAACTAAGAGCCATTTTAAATTTTAAACACACAAACTCATAAAAAAAAATGCTTTCGAGAAGTATGAAGTTGTTTTGATTGGCATTTGTTGGTTTCATAAGGTTATGAATCTGGCTGGCACAATCAAATCTCGTAATAATGCCATGTTCTACCTCAGCAGTCATTCACAATATGGCATGTTGACCGATGGGCTTTTTCTTTGCAGGTGGTACGCACAGAGAAAAACAGCTTAAACAATCGATTCCTTCCCTGGGATGCAGTCGAGACTGAGGCTATTTTGTCTATTGATGACGATGCCCATCTTCGACACGATGAAATTATGTTTGGGTTCAGGTGAGATTTTTGTGATAGCAAGATCATAACATAGTATGTTTAATAGGAGTGGGCGATTATACAGAATGCTACGGCACTTTTATTTGGCCAGTTTCTTGCATGAAACACTTTGGCTATTCACATTTTTATCCACCTTTTGACCATTTCAAAGCAAATACACCAGTATTAAAAAATATATACTGAATATAGTCAAAAGGCTGAAAATATTGAGAAATTTGTATAAGATAGTTCCCATTATTCCGTATTTTTCTTCTTTTAAAGAAATGTTATGCTGTTTTATTTTGTGAAGTTAATTTTGTCCTTTATATTATTAGAAAAGAATGTGAAACATGTAAAAAAAAAAAAAAAATGGTCAGTGTCACAACAATTTTGTTACTCTGAATAAATTCTGTTTAATGAAGCAAGAAAAGAAAAATATTTCTGTTGGAGAGACATTGTAAGCTGATCTTTTTTTCCACCTCAGTCTGTGCATTTTAAGAATACCATTTTTAGTGTGATCCAAAGATTTGAAAAATGAGTTTTCAAATGCACATTAACATCTATATGCCCGTTTTAAATGTATTTGTCAAAAGAAAAGATGTTACACTGCTGCTCTGGTGGGTTCCTGCATTCAGAGAGTTTAAGCCCACAGCTGCAGGTTCAGTTGTTAGTTTGAGGAATTTAAAGTATCTGATCTGATACAGTCCGTGACAGTTGAAGAAAACGCTCTCCTTCGCTCCTGTGTATCTCCTTGTTTGTTTGCATGTTTTGACATTTGGTCAGTAGAGCAGATAATGGAAGATTTGATTTTGATTCATTTATTATTTGTTTGTTTGGGGGTAAAAATGGTCACGTCGGGGATCTTTACATGTTGAACACTAATGTTCCCAATACATTTTTGTGTTAGGGAATTGGTCTGGATGATTGATTAGCAGATTTTTTCATGGTACTCAAGTCTGCATTATGATGCAAAAGATGCTGCCATTTCTGAGCAATGTTATTATGACTGGTGTTTATGGTCTGTTTTTTTTTTTTTTTTGAGATCTTTTATAGTTTTGTGCAATAAAAGCTAAGGTTATAGTTATTTAGCCTATGTGTTCAGTTACTATATTAAAGGGCTTTGTTTGGCATACATATATTGCTTAACAAATGCTATTCAATGAATATTATAATAACCACTCTTGCATTGCCATCTCTATCTCTTTCTCTTTCTCCACTTCCAGGGTGTGGCGGGAGGCCAGAGACCGGATTGTAGGTTTCCCGGGAAGGTTTCATGCTTGGGATGTAAATCACCAATCTTGGCTCTACAATTCGAACTACTCCTGCGAGCTCTCCATGGTACTGACGGGTGCGGCCTTCTTCCATAAGGTGAAGCTTTGACACTTCCAGAGCCTGATTATGCCAAAAATAGACATGGAGCTTATGTAGTTTTACCCAAGTAACACCAGGTAACAGGAGCTGGAAATGGTTTAGTTAGTTGAAAACTGATGTTGCTACTGAGTACGTTGTTGTGCAACCAAATGCATGATGCAGTGCCTCATTTTCCAGATGGATTAGCAAACAGCACAACATGTTTCATTTATGAGCATTGCTGTACAACATCATGGTACTTTCTTGTGTTCATTTTTTATTAAAAGCCATCATTTCTTCCTCTCCTCAGTATTACGCATACCTCTATTCCTACGTCATGCCTCAAGCCATACGTGACATGGTGGACGAGTACATCAACTGCGAGGATATCGCCATGAACTTCCTCGTGTCACATATCACTCGCAAACCCCCCATCAAGGTCAGTGGGCAGTAACTTGAAGCATGTGTCGTTTAGAGCCTTTTGAGCACTAATTTCAATTTAGTGCTCAGTCATGCTGTTTTTGTGTACAACATGATAAAGTGATAATGTTAATAAGACAATACATTCTGTTAGCCACTTGGTTTCTGTTTCTGGCACTCTGGGTTGCCCTTCCCACGGTGAAATCTCATTGGCCCAAATCCTTTCTCCACGTAACTGTGTTTTGAACATTGAATATGGTCTTATTGGCTCATATTTTGCCATTGTGCAGCATTTTCAGTTCCTGTTAGGACAAAAAAAACTCTTCATTTTTAACTTCGATACTAAACAATGTTACATTTCATTGTCTGATTCAAATTTTAATGGACATTGATAAATCTCTTTATTATCAAAAACACGTTTGTCCAGATCATACCCTGGTCATATTTCACCCCTAAATCAAAAGAAAGAAATATAAATTAAAGAAAGATTATTGATCTATTCATTTGATTTCCCCCTAAATTATAACTAAATTGTATTTGTATATCACAGTAGTATTTGTTGCCTAAATTGCTGTAATGCAACAATCAGAATCTAATCAAAATCACTGAATGTGAATCATCAATGTGCTTAATTGTCAATTTTCTTAGTGATATGCTATTTACACTAAGTGAAATTAGTGCTAGGTTATATTTACACTATGTAAAAGTAGCAGTATTTTCTTTCCAATAAGTGTAAATTGTAGTTAGATGCTATTATACTATTTGCATCTCAGTGCTGTTGTACATTAAACAGTATGCTATAATAACATAGTGTAAATTATTATATTTATTCAAATTATTAAATGAATGCCGCCTTATTGGGGCAATAAAGCCCCACGCTACACGTACCCCTAACCCTAAACACTTTATTATTAAACACACGGTAGACACTTTATTTCCATTTTTCTAATATTTTCTTCATTTTTATTGAAAATAAATGCCTTTCTGATATGATAAGTGATGAGAAAAGGGAGGAGAGCGAGTTCAGCAGGAGGTGAATTCGAACTCGGGCTGATTTGCATCAAAACTTTCTTTCTGCTATTAGTGTGAATAGCCTCTGCCAACAAGGTCTGCAATTTGCACTTAGTGTAAATAGACACTTCGTTATTTATTTATTTTCTTTAGTTTTGGGGGTGACGGATAACCTGGACATTGTAAGATTCTCCTGTTATTCTTTGGCATTTTTGTTGTTATTGTGTACTATAAATAAAGTTAAATATCAAGGCGATGTCCAGAGTTGAGACTGAACACACTTCTTCCAGTTTTACATATGTGTGTTACAATAGAATTGATTTCAGTGCGATTTACTCAGTGTGATTTCGGAAAGCTTTAAAAAGCCTTTGTCTTTCTGAAGTCCATTGACTGAAGCGTCGGGTTGGCCTGTGAATTACCGGCGTAGTGAAATTTGATGGATTTTCTCAGGCATTATTAGGATTTCATTGGTACACACACACATATATCTCTCGCTCTCTGGCTGCTGCCGTCCCCGCAGATTAGACAAATCAATTACATTTGTTTTGTTGTCATGGAAAAGCCGACCAGATTGCAATGGGAAAACAGGCTATACACAAATGAAAGAGATGATATTGTATTATGAAGTTAATAAGTCTGTCATCTTTATATGGAGGGATTGATTTAAGGAATAATTAACTCAAAATATAAGTCTGTTGATTTAAACCTGCATTGTTCTCCAAGCTGCTCTTTTCCATACAAGCAAAGCTTTAAAGGACAAAAGCACGCAAATTGTGCACTACATTCTAAGGGCCTGTTTACACCTGGCCACTTCATGCGTTTTCTGTGATCAGATAGCTGTCCGATCATGAAAAGACCAGGTGTAAATGCCCTCTGAAATGCATTCGAGACGTATGTAAATCCGTTCGCTCAAACCACATCAGGTCTGGGCCGCATTCCAGACGAAACTGGAATTCTCTTTTTTCTGTAGCCACTCCGAAGTCCGAAGTTTTTTGCATTTTACAACGGGTGAATCTTCAGTTGTCACTGGTGATTGTCGTTTGAACCTTTCTGGATCCGCCATCAAATTGATAAGTTTAATTATATCAAGTGCTGTGAGAAAAGGCTATAAATCTCCACCGCCAGCATCCTCACACTCATAGCCTACTAGCCGAGACTCTTCTTTATGTGGACAGATGTGATGTAATGACTCAAAGACATGCTCGAATTTCCCGCGGAAATCCACCAGTACCACTGGCATTAAAAACATTATTACAAGCTTACCGTTTTGAATCGAGCTAAGGCAAGCAGAGAGTTTTGAACACTGGCTGGTTATGTACTTGCTCAAAAAATTATTTTGGATCATTTTTCACCCAAAAAAGTTACGGACTGCAGCTTTAAAGTGCATTTTTTCGCACTCGCACTAGTAAACTTTTGCTGATAATTTACTCACCCCCATGTCATCCAAGATGTCCATGTCTTTCTTTCTTCAGTCGAAAAGAAATTAAGGTTTTTGATGAAAACATTCCAGGATTTCCCCCCATATTATTGAGTCCAATGGGACCCAAATGGTTCAAGGTCCAAATGACAGTTTCAGTGCAGCTTCAAAGGGCTTTAAACGATACCAGACGATGAATAAGGGTCTTATCTAGCGAAACGATCGGTCATTTAAAAAATAAATAAAAAAGTTTAAGTTTTATAAGCACAAATGTTCGCCTTGCTCTGTTCTTTGATGCGCGTTTGTGACGTCACGTAATACGCAATTACGTTGAAAAGGTCACGCTTGACGTGTTTACAAATGTGCGGAAGGAGGACCATATACACATTTTCAAATGTATTTGTGTCAGTTTCTCGTTTAAAATGCCCATTTCGTGTGCGTATCCTGGGTGTTTTAATATTAAAAAGCCAAAAAGAACATTTTCTTCAGGACAGAAATTTTTCAAGCGTGACCTTTTCAACGTAATTGCGTATTACGTGACTTCACGAACGCGCATCACAGAACAGAGCAAGGCGGAACATTTGTACTTATAAAACTTAAACGTTTTTATTTATTTTTTAAATGACTGATCGTTTCGCTAGATAAGACCCTTATTCATCGTCTGGTATCGTTTAAAGCCCTTTGAAGCTGCACTGAAACTGTCATTTGGACCTTGAACCATTTGGGTCCCATTGGACTCAATAATATGGGGGGAAATCCTGGAATGTTTTCTTCAAAAACCTTAATTTCTTTTCGACTGAAGATAGAAAGACATGGACATCTTGGATGACATGGGGGTGAGTAAATTATCAGCAAAAGTTTTTTTAAAAGTGAACTTCTCCTTTAAGCAATAAGCCCCTTGAAGCTGTGTTTTAAGGGGGTCGCACACCGGACACGCAGCTCAGCGCCGCGCAGCGCCACGTCTTTTAAATTCGAACACATTATTCTCTATGAGAGTACACACACCGGCGGCGGCTTTCGGCGTCTGTCCGCGGTGCCCAGCAACGTCTCAGGACCGTGTTCAAAATCCTGCCGCGCCACAGAGCGCCATTTACATAGTTTTATATTAAATTTACATTTCTGTGTCTCAAATCATAGTTAATGTATATACGGACTTCACCCTGTGCTGCAATATACATTTAGTTTTATATTTATTTACAGAAATCAGAAAATTGCTGATGTTATCAGATTTTCAGGTGAGAGTTGTCCTAGACGTGGCGCGGCGCTGAGCTGCGCGTCCGGTGTGCGACCCCCTTTACAGTGGATTTAGAACAGCTAGGGCCGTTGTTAACTACAAAGCGGAGCGGAGTGCCTAAAACCCCCTTAGCTGTTCTAAATCCACTGTAAAACACGGCTTCAAGGGGCTTGTTGCTTTTATAAAATGGTTACTCCATAAAAATATTCATTTTAATATTTATTTTATTCATAAAATAAACACCAGCAACAAAAAATATAACGTTATAACACATTTATTCCTCCGCCAAGCAATGTAGTTCCAGCATGCAGCAACAAGAATCACAAACGGCAGTTGCGCAGCAATAGACCTTATTCAGAGGTCTTTCAAAGAGGGGAATCTCATTTTCGTCCTACATCATAAAAATTGTCCATTTATTTATACGTAAATTCTACGTTCCTTTTCAAGAAAATGCTCTGTGACCCTGTCGTACCAACTAGGCGTCTTTTCCAGTGACTTGACCAGTGTCCTCTCAATGGCCTGCAGAGTTAGTTATAATTGTATAAATGTAACAATATAATAAAGGTATAAATAATAATATAATAAAGTATAATAATACTACTACTAATAACATATTTTTTTAATTATATTAATAATTATTTTTTAATTATTACTAATAATAATATAAAAAATATAAGTAATAATATAATAAAGGTATTAATATATAATTGTGTGAAATGCATTATGAAAATTGGCTAGCAATTTCGACAAGCAAATACCAAGAAATAGGTTGCAGCAGTTTGTCTTTTGACTATACTTGCAAAATCCGTGATGGGACTGAGCTCGAATAGCTTCAGCGACTTTTTATTGTATGAAATCGCTGTCAATCAAAAAGAGATACAGCCTTTAAACAAACCCTCCAATCATCACGCAGAAGCCCGGTGTCCAGGCCAGCCCACTCCTCCATTCACCCCCAGAGACACTGAGCGTCCACGGGCGGGACGTAATCGCAGCATTTATCCAATGACCGTCTAGTTTCGAAGCACTGAAAAAAACTGTTCAGAGCAGCCCCACTGAAGTCAATGGATGCTGGGCTTCAACAGGGAAATGCACTGTGACGCTACGGGAATGTATGAGAAGGAAATCGAGTCAGCCGACCTGCTTTATGTAGCTGATTCTGAACGAACTCGTCTTTGAGATGAACGTTTTCTAACGCATTTTTAGTCAATAAAATTTTGATAGTTCATTTTTTTGACATTATAGGGGAAGCCGAGCTTCCCTTGCAGTCTTAAAGAAATCCCCACTGCTGTGAGGGATAGACTGTGTGTTTCCAATGGCATCCGCTGTAAAAAGCTGTATAAAGCTCCTAGATTACTTACAATTTTCCACAGCTTATATTGTCGGGAGTTTTTTGTCAACTGAAATTTCTTGGAAAGATATTTTTCCAGTGTTTCATGAGCAGAACAATCCAAAAACACATTAAAAAACAGTACAGCCCATTGAAGAGATGCATGTCTGTCCCTCACAGCCTCGCTTTCATTCCCATTAAAAATCAAAGATGGCGCTGCTGTGAATAAGGTCTATACTCATGTAAAATGGTCACAGGTGTATGTTTGTTGAGTAATTTATAACGGCTTCAAATGTGGCTCAACCAATCAGAATCAAGGACTGGAACTAACTAAAATGGCGTAGAATAGTGCACAAGTACTCGATTTGGGACGCACCTCAGGTGTAAACGGGCCTTAAGAGTTCTGAAGATGTATGATAGATTGTGTAAGGAACTGTCTCATGATTCGTTTAATTCTTCCTCAGGTGACGTCACGTTGGACCTTCCGCTGTCCCGGGTGTCCGCAGGCTCTGTCACATGACGATTCGCACTTCCACGAGCGCCACAAGTGCATCAACTTCTTCGTAAAAGTCTACGGATACATGCCGCTGTTATACACTCAGTTCAGAGTGGACTCGGTACTCTTCAAGACGAGATTGCCGCATGACAAGACCAAATGTTTTAAATTCATTT
This sequence comes from Vimba vimba, assembly GCA_022828995.1. Taxonomy (NCBI): domain Eukaryota; kingdom Metazoa; phylum Chordata; class Actinopteri; order Cypriniformes; family Leuciscidae; genus Vimba; species Vimba vimba. The sequence goes on along the minus strand of CM040832.1, from coordinate 34,473,277 downwards.
AACGGAACGAGCACAGGAATCCGACGAACCGCTGACACACACGGCACGGTCTCTCTCTCTCTCTCTGGGAACGTGAAGGGGAATCAAAGCTTTCTTGTAAATATGGGACAGTTTTACTTTGAACTCGTCTTCCTCGAAGACAAGGGAGAACAATAGCAGAACGAACGATCACCGTCAGGCGTTTTTAACGATCACTTGTGCGCGATTCATCAGCAAACCACTACAGGCTTGATTTGCACCACTTTTCATGGGACGCTTTTATGGACGTCAAACTAATATTTGCATCGTTATACTGACAGAACAAACAAAGTTATGGACCGATGGAGGCCGTTTTTGATGGCATATCGACGAATTATAGGAGGTGTCATCGCTCTAAATGATTAGTGTTTTTATTTTTACTTCGCATATACTCTGTTGTTTGAAATGCACTGATGGTCATGTTTTTTTTTACTCGTGTGTATGCGTGTGTGTGCTTTTGAGCTTGTGTGAAAGGCTGTGTGTGTTGTTCTGTAGGTTGATGGTGACTAGACGCCACTAACCCCCATTGAATGTTTGTTGATCATCAGTAAGGATAGCACAAGGTATAAGACATAACTGCATAGGAATAGCACCAAATCAAACTGTTACATGTTCTCATGTCAATCGCGATCATACAAGAAAACGTGTGTGTGTAACCTGTTCAGTACACATGTGGAATAACAGATTGATCTTAATGCCTTTTGCTGGATAATCAAGTCTGTTAATGTGTCATTGTTAATGTGTCCAATGATTTCATAAGTGAAATGACAAAGAACTATCCAGGTCATATTTACTCATGTATTTAACTTTTCTGACATTATTTTCATGAATTATAGCACATTTAAACACCCAAATTGTCATTACATAAAGCAACAAAAAAAATCATTGTCATTGCTTTGTTCTTTTTCTAATGCAAAATATAATTTTTCAATAAAATGACTATTAAGATTTGACATTTCTACCAGTTCTCAATACCATAATGCAAAATAAAAATAAAAAAATCGCATTACCATTACTGTAAAGCACATGAGTTTTCATATCTAATTCTTTAGTTCATCAAATATAGCATAAATATTTTGATTTTAAATATGTTTTCATCTTGAAATATGGTGATGACTGAGGGGTTTTTTTTATTTTTAGGAAAAAAGTGTGAAAATAATATCACAAGGCAAAAAACAAATCTGGTCCCATAAATACTTTTGGCCAAAATGTTTCTTTATGCACAATATCATATTTATTTCTTATTGGTGAAATGTGACCTGGACATGCTCTTGACAGTTTCATGTGAGAATGTGTTTGTGTGTCCGCTGATTTCAGGGTCTGTGAAACTAATGCAACTACACACATGATTTATGTGCTGAAGGATAACGGTGACAGTAGTTCTCTTTCCTCTGTAAACGGTACGTGTCTCTCTTCTGTGCCAGGATGAGTTTTGTTTCCTGAGGCTTCTTCTGCCAGCCTGATTTCACCCTTCAGATGACAAACGCTGAGCTCCACTATTTCATTCACCATGGTTTTTCCCTGACACGGTTGACAGGTACATTTAGGAAAGATGGCTCTTGCAATTGTAAATTAATGAGTTTTATTTTTTAAAACACAAAAATGTGGCTCTGTTCCCCTTAGAAGAGGAATATAAGTAATCAGATATGCCCATGTTTTGTATTGTTTAAGTCTATTGAACAGGCTTTAATGTTTAATTACGTTTTAGTCATTGTGAAGACTGTATGACCGTTTGGATTGGACCGTAACTGACAATATATAAACTATTGGTTGTAAAGTGTTGAATGCCAGCAAACGTTATAACTTCTTCAACCACACTAATAAACCAGCCAGTCTCATCATCTCTTTTATTTCGGTGGAGATCTCAGTGTGTCAAACATCAGTATTCACGAGGCCGAATCGGTTGGTTCGGTCAGTACTCATAATTTTGCAATACTTTTTATTTTTAATTAACTATGTTTATTCAGGCACAGGATCAGGAAATTGCAATCTTGACCACATTTCATTGTTTAGCAACGGTCAATAATAACCGCTAGGCTCTCATGGGAAAACTGTTGTCTGAATGATGGTCATGCGCTGCAGATTTGTGCTTTTATAATATGAATTAATTTGTTGTTGTTATAATATACATTTTATTAGTATTTTTATTCTATAATTTATTCTATAATTATGTATTTAATACATTAATACTAGTGCGGCCAAACAGATTAATGATAATAAATAAATGATAGATTATAATAAAATCAAATAATACAATGTATTATTATTATATTATGTTTCTCTTTTTTTTCTTTTTTTTTATAATTATATTATTTTAGATCAGATTGGACCACATACAATATTTAAACCATGAACTGTTGCTCCAGAAAGTTGGCGAACCTTAATCTGTTAAGAGAAATCTAGCTTTAGTTATGGTATTCAACAGGTCAAAATGAAGTGTTGTGGAAATACAGTATCTGCAATCATTTACATTCCTGTCTGTTAGTGATTATATTCCTCGGATGATAGTCTTGTTAGTCAAAACCGTAGGTCTTTTTTTTTTTTTTTTCAAGCTTGTGTGAGAAAAACAGCAAATTCAAAAATGTGATTTTACAAATGACGTGTGCGCAACTCTAATGTACCTGAACTCCGGAAACACCATTCCTGCTGAGTTCATTGTAAGTTTGGAGGAGAATGAGTAGAACTTATTAATTTATTATACCATTTGATAATTTAGGGGATTCACTTGCACAAATAAGTGGTTCAAAAGCATGATTTGATCCCGACTGATTGATCACTAGCACACACTTGCTCTTCTGCTGTTCTCTGCTGTCGGGACCGTCCCGCTCGGAGAGGGTTTGTCCCGTGAGCAGCTGCTCTGATGCGCCTCGGGCTCAGTCTGTGTTTCCAGGAGCTGTCAAACATCCTGAAACACTGCAGTCTGTAATCAATCCCCACACACACACACACACACCCCTGACTCACATGATGAAGGGGTGAACACTACACCCTCCCTGATGGGCTGAAACCTCATAAACCTCCACAGTATCACACAGACCAGAGCCAGCGGAGATCTGCTCATCTAAGATGAAGACTGGAGGACACTCTGTCTGTCTGTCTGTCTGTCTATCTGTCTGTCTGTCTGTCTATCTACCCATCTGTCTATATTCTGTCTGTCTACATGAAATAACACCATGGCATTATATGGTATAATATATTATATGGTGTCCAAATGCTGTTGTTTTTTAATAATTATGGTAGTTTCATGATGACACTGTCGTCTACCAGATGAAATACTATTCAGAGTTTGTTAAAATCAATAAGCTAGTATGAGCAATAGCAATAATTCATTCCACACAGGCACTGACAAGGGAATACTGAAATAACTATGAGATTTGTGTGCTGACATGGGGTTTCCCTGTGTGTGTGTGTGTGTGTGTGTGTGTGTGTTACAGCACCCATGAGAGACATGCATATATCAGTCCAGAGAGAGAGAGATTGCATTACAGAACAGATATTAAACTGCTGATGTTTCTCCTCTCGCTCGGATTCTGGCCAAAACGCCCCTCAGAGCCAGCGAGTGCTTGGCTGGATTCAATTATACATTTAAAACACTAGGTTGAGGTTCATATTCTCATGTTCATTGTTTTGAACTGTAGCGTAACCCCCAAATGTGTGTGAACACTGAAGTCAGTTATAAATGTCTGAATGTCATTGCATTAAATACAGAAATGCTGCAGGATCTTTTTCTCTTTACTAACATCACTTTTCTAAGTAAGAAAGTTCAGCTGGTTTTTTTGGTGATTTTTATTGGACGTATGAAGTTTGTTTTCATATATTTTTAGATTTACATACTGTTATAGTATTGATTAATATTTTCAATTAGCTTTTATTTTTATATTTCCAAGTAATTTTGCTTTTGTCATACGTGTGTATATATATATATATATATGTGTGTGTGTGTTTATAAAATAAATGTAATATACACTCACCTAAAGGATTATTAGGAACACCTGTTCAATTTCTCATTAATGCAATTATCTAATCAACCAATCACATGGCAGTTGCTTCAATGCATTTAGGGGTGTGGTCCTGGTCAAGACAATCTCCTGAACTCCAAACTGAATGTCAGAATGGGAAAGAAAGGTGATTTAAGCAATTTTGAGCGTGGCATGGTTGTTGCGGTCTGAGTATTTCACAATCTGCTCAGTTACTGGGATTTTCACGCACAACCATTTCTAGGGTTTACAAAGAATGGTGTGAAAAGGGAAAAACATCCAGTATGCGGCAGTCCTGTGGGCGAAAATGCCTTTTTGATGCTAGAGGTCAGAGGAGAATGGGCCGACTGATTCAAGCTGATAGAAGAGCAACTTTGACTGAAATAACCACTCGTTACAACCGAGGTATGCAGCAAACATTTGTGAAGCCACAACACGCACAACCTTGAGGCGGATGGGCTACAACAGCAGAAGACCCCACCGGGTACCACTCATCTCCACTACAAATAGGAAAAAGAGGCTACAATTTGCACAAGCTCAACAAAATTGGACAGTTGAAGACTGGAAAAATGTTGCCTGGTCTGATGAGTCTCGATTTCTGTTGAGACATTCAGATGGTAGAGTCAGAATTTGGCGTAAACAGAATGAGAACATGGATCCATCATGCCTTGTTACCACTGTGCAGGCTGGTGGTGGTGGTGTAATGGTGTGGGGGATGTTTTCTTGGCACACTTTAGGCCCCTTAGTGCCAATTGGGCATCGTTTAAATGCCACGGCCTACCTGAGCATTGTTTCTGACCATGTCCATCCCTTTATGAACACCATGTACCCATCCTCTGATGGCTACTTCCAGCAGGATAATGCACCATGTCACAAAGCTCGAATCATTTCAAATTGGTTTCTTGAACATGACAATGAGTTCACTGTACTAAAATGGCCCCCACAGTCACCAGATCTCAACCCAATAGAGCATCTTTGGGATGTGGTGGAACGGGAGCTTCGTGCCCTGGATGTGCATCCCACAAATCTCCATCAACTGCAAGATGCTATCCTATCAATATGGGCCAACATTTCTAAAGAATGCTTTCAGCACCTTGTTGAATCAATGCCACGTAGAATTAAGGCAGTTCTGAAGGCGAAAGGGGGTCAAACACAGTATTAGTATGGTTATTATTATTATATTCCAGTATTATTTCAATTACTATTTGTAATAGTTTTAGTTAATAACACTGATGCACAGGTCTAAATCTTCACATTAACTATTATCATGATCCACTAACGACAAAAACAACGACTGTCTTCATTTTCAACACCACATCTGTTGTTTTAGCATTTCAAACCTTGAATGTTTATGCTTGAGTTTTCCCATATAGATATAGTTATTTAGGTTAAACACGGTCTATATTGTAGGAGATGATTATGTGAGAGATAAGAGGCTACTTTCTGTATGGTTAATAAAAAGATGTGATTGGCTCGCTCCTCCCAATCTTACATTTAGCACACGGCTTCAAGGGGCTTATTGCTTATAGTAGCCTATGAGAATTCACATCAGATAAATGAGCAATTTTAGATGCACCAACATACAGCTGAAAAAGAATGAATGAACAAATGAACACATAATGAAACAATTACTTTCAAATCTTGAACGCAATAAGATGCATCTTCCCCGATAATTCTGGCTAGTCTTAAAGAGCATTTATTTATTTTTTTACTTAATGCATTTGGAATATGCATTCAAAGTTACTTCCCTTGCATTCAAAGTATGCATTTTAGTATTATTTCATGCATTCCCTAGGAATCAAACCCATGACCTTAGCATTACTAATGATAATACAGTTGTTGTTGTTTTACAATCGCTAGGACACGTTTCTCAATACTTGGGTCACTTTTTCAAAACACAGTGAGCACTGTGGGTCATTTATCATGGTTTGGGCACAAAAAGCATTCAGTGACGACATATTTCAAATTACATGATTTCTTTTCTCACTCAGACATAAAAACCACCAAAACTCTATGAATCTACAGGCCAATTTGCACAAAACCTAACATACAAAACTGAATAAGACAGCAATTTGCTACATTTCTATATTGAAATATATTCAAAACTATTAGATGTACCTGAACACCTACACAAGTGTTAGTTTTTCAATGTCATTACCATCTATAAAAGGGGAAAACTTGTGTACTGTAATGTAAACATCGACCATTTAACAAGCTGCAGGTGTCACAAAAACATTGTATAATGCTACCTGATGTTAAGTGTTTTTAGGTCATTGTTTTATGAGGGACAAAGTGTGTTTGTTAGAAGAAAATCTTCACTAGTGTTGATTTGAGAAATGAATGAAGTGTTTTGGAAGTTTTAGTGCATTTTGAATGTGAAAGCAACCGCTCTGCCGAGTTGAGAGTTGGTTAGGAGAAGAACTGTGTCAAGTTTTGAAAAAGTGACTTAAGTATTGGAAATGTGTCCAAGGAAAGCGATTGTAAAATAAAAACTGTAATAAGGTTACTGTATTGTGTGACCAATAGGGGTTAAACGACTTTTTTAAGTCGACATTTATGTGATTAAAGTCGCGTTGACTAGTTGCTGATGACGTCATTAATGAACAATTAGTGAGAGAGCGATTGCGTGTGAATTCATTCTTCCTGGCAGCGTCTCTCTAATAATATTGAAGCTGTGGGATTTAGTTACTAAGAAATATGTGCTAGAACTTTTCAGTTTCCGAGATATTTTGTGTGTGTGTGTTACAATGCAGCAGCGCATTAGTTTAGAACGGCGATTAACGTACGTCTACTTTAAGCTGTTTAAAGGGGTGGTGTAATGCCCTTTTCACAAGATAAGTCTCTGTTGTCCCCAGTGTGTGTATGTGAAGTTTTAGCTCAAAATACCCCACAGATATTTTTATATAGCATGTTAAAATTGTCCATTTTTGAGGGTGAGCAAAAACGCAGTTTTTGTGTCTGTTCCTTTAAATGCAAATGAGCTGCTGCTCCCGGCACAGGGGGCGGAGCTACAACAGTTTGTGTCCTTTTACCTTACAAACACATGCACTGAACATTTCAAAAACTTTTAGCCTTTTAAGTTCAAACCGGAGTCAGACGATGATGGAGAGACTGACAGAAGAAGAAGTGAAAACATGTAGAAGCAACAGGACATTTCTGAATGGTTAGTTGATGAATTTATGTAGCTTATGTGTAGTTATCTTCTAGTCATTGATTAGCATATTCTGTCATGATAATCTATAAATCGTGTTCAGGGGGCGGGGTTTATGTAAATTTTAGGGTTGGTGATGTCACTAACCCGGGAGGAATGTCTTGTAGTCTCTACCAGCCGTTTGTTGTAGTCCTTAAAAAGCGATTTCTTTAAAAACAAATATCTCCCTTTGCTTTGAACTTTGAGCGTTGTAACTTTGCAGATGTTGTTTATGCTCAAACAGCAACATTATACACTAACTAAAGTTAGAAAAGTGAAATCATACTCAACCACCCCTTTAAAACGTGCATTCACCCGATCAATTTGAGCATCCAGATGGTATAATCAAACATATCTTGTGGAGCGCTCTCTGAGTATGCATGTATTTGTCATTTTAACTGTTTGGAGTGTAAAAGTGGACTTCACAGATTTCCTCTCCTGTTGCGCCCTCTATAGGCCATGATCAGCGACTAGTCAATGTCAAGCTTAAAGCTTCATGGCAAAGCATTAAAGTCAACTAGTCTGTGCAAGCCCTTTGCCAAAATCTTTACATTTATCTGATTTAATTCCCAGTAAAGGCCCACAAACTCCAGGAATTTATAGCGTTTTAAGTCTGCATTTATAAACTGGCAACTAGAAACAAACTACTGATCAAGTGTTTTAAATGTTCATTCTCAAACCAATATGAGTCTGTCCTATAAAACACAAAATGAGAATTTATGAAGTTTGTTGTTCACCGTCATAGTTTTGCAATGCAGCGAGCGACATGTCGAGTTTGAATATGTGGGTGAGTAAATGGCAGAATTTAATTTCTGGATGAGTTTTATAAACAGGCTTAAGGAAATATAGAAAAAAAGTTTTATTTCAACGTTATTTTACAATGATATAAAACACACAGACAAAAGTCTCCATCCAAACAGTAAATGAACGATATCTGTACACTGAAGTTCATCAGCCATTACAGTGGTTCTGGATCCTGTTTTCTGGCTCTGATGGAATTAAATTACAGCCACTGTATTGACAGGTCAAGTCATTAAGGAGCCAGATATCCACGAGAGGTCAGAGGTCATAGTTTCTGCAGGAAGCGCAGCACCAGGTCTCTCAGCGCGGTGCGTAATGGCTCGTTGTTGTCACAGATGATGTGTGTGCCGTCTTCCTCCAGCTGGATGAGCACATCTTCTGCCTGCAGGTGAAGAATGTGTCCGTCTGCCGTCTCCTCCACCTTCACCTCCATGATGCCGTTCTACCAGGAGACAGTTAGTCATTTAAGACAGTTATGCTGTAAATATGATCATTTTATCAAACATTTACTGTTGCATTACAGATTACACCGTGTCCTAACCAGACGCGATGCCATAAGATTCCAGCAACAAATCATTTGTCTGTCCACACTAGACCTTGGCGACTGCGAGATGCTTCAAAATCAATCAAAGCCCACAGCCAATCAGAACAGTGTGTGGGCGGAGTGAGCCAATCAGAACAGTGTGTGGGCGGAGTCAGCCAATCAGAACAGTGTGTAGGCGGAGTCAGCCAATCAGAACAGTGTGTGGGCGGAGTCAGCCAATCAGAACAGCGTGTGGGCGGAGTCAGCCAATCAGAACAGCATGTGGGTGGAGTCTCGCGGCACCAGAGAGTAATCTTGACGGCACTCGCAAGAAAATGGATAGCTACATAATCAAATTCACAAATATTACACCATTTGAACATTATTAAAAATACATCAGGCTACTGAGTTACTAAAACACTCTGTCAAAGAATACACTTGTTTGTTCACAGTTTGAACGTTCTTGTTTCCATTTGTTTAATTTCTAGATCTGAGGACGGTGAATTATCCATTGTTGCTTTTACAGCTACAAAGCTGGAGCACTAAATGATATTCAAAGTCACATTACACGCTTTTAACATTAAAGGAGCATTCCGTAAGTTCTGAAATTTCTAACCGTTACTGACACAAGTGGCCGTTAGAGGAACTGCAGCCAGTCTCAATGCTCGTTCTCGGTCTGCACGCTCGTACAAGCACGACCATATCAACCAGGGTTGCCGCGGCAACCACTGACGGCTCATCGAGATTCACCACTCACCAGCATAATGTTTGAGGTAAGAAAACACCATTTCCATTTGAAAACACCGATTGCCGCTGCTTACTATAATGGCTGCCGTGCCGTACGGTTGTAAGCCCAAATAGACGAGAACGCGCATGACGTCACATTTTGTGAATTTTCGCGCCGATTCGGGCCCGACTCCTCCACACACGATTGAGCCTACAGGCTGATAGAGGCAACCGTGGTGGACAGTTGAGGTGTCATTCTTTTTATTACATCATGGTTGGCTCAAACATGTACAAATGAAAACTCTATCTTAAAGATTTTTTTAAGTAAAAACCTACGCAATGCTCCTTTAAATAAAGCACATAAACAGTACCTACAATCATCATTGCCACACTTTGTGTTTGTTGTTCCAGCGCGACGTCGCAGAAAAATAGAAACCGTTTCTAAAATAGAATTGTCGCGTGTCGTCGTCGCGGCTGGTTAGGACAAACTCTCTGATTACATGGAAAATATGCCTTTTATCGCGCGTCGCGTGTAGTTACTAGGACATATGTCGTATAGGTAATATGCTGGCAGGCAGAGTATCCAGTAAGTACCAGTGTTGTTATCGTTAACTAATACAAAAAGTTTGAAATATGCAAGCAGTGATATAGTGAATCTCCAGACTGCTGAGAGCGACGTTTAGATGAATATGTAAATATAAGCCACGCGCTTTCCTCTCAACAACAAACACAACAACAACATGACAGCGGTGAGAAACAGCAGTTCAGAGAGCATCTGATCATATTGATGTGGATATCTTTGCTGCAGCTCTGCAATCCAGTCAAACCCTGTCACGTTGATTAATATAGCACTACAATATAAGCAGCTTTACATCACTAAACATAAAAAAAAATGTGTCAGTGTCTCGTTCAATTAGAATTACAACTTTATTCTCTAGCATAAAGCAGCTCTTCAGTGTGTTCATGTTTTTACTCGCGCCTGACCTCAGAAGAAGAGATGAACCCGAGAAGATTTACACCTCAAAGAAGGCGGAGCCTCAGAGCCACGCCCACCTGTGACATCATCGCCACTGACCAATGGTAGTTAGATTACTTCGTTCTGGCCTGATTTTGGCCGAAATGACATTTGTCTTTCGATTTCGCTTCAAGTATATCGAGGCCTTAAAAATAAACTATTAAAAATAATTTTTGGTAACTGACATAAAAGCTGAAATAAAAATATATAAATATTATATGAAAAACAAACTTTTAAATAAAATAAACAAAAAGTTGAAATAAGTTGAATTTTAAATATTAAAATAACTAAACTAAAACCCAAATAGAAAAATATGAAAAAAAATAAAATAAAATTACTAAATTACTAAAACAAACTAAAATTAAAATGAAAACTAAAAATATAAAAATAAAAAGCAAATTCAAAATATTAATAATACTATGACAGTAAAATAACACTGCTGTTTGATTTCTGACTATTAAGCGATGTTAATTACTCCAGCACAGCGTCTCAAAGTTCATCTGGGGATTGATTTGGTTTAATTGGCTCATTCCCATTTATCCGAGAGGTTTGATCCTTCAAAAGCAGCAGCGGGTCTCAGGTGAACGGTTAATGGTGGAGATCTGGGACACTTTACGCTGTAATAACAGCTGTGGTCAAACCAGCCGGCTCTCAGCGGCCCATTCTGCGGTTCCTGAGAGCCTCCTCGGGATAACCCGACCCGACCCGACAACTCAAACGTGTGTGTGAGAGAATGGAAAGCACACAAATGAGCTCTCACTTCCACTCTCACTTATACCAGAATGCCAGGACGTTATTACTGTCAAACCATAACTTTTACATAATTTAACATAATTTTGTTGAAATGTGATTGCTAAGGTGTTTTGAGTTGCTAACAGCATTTTACATGCAAAAACCAGACGTGTCAAAATATGCATAATAAATAGTTGACATCGTTAACTAAAACTATTGAAAATCATTTTACCTTAACTGTAAAAAAGCTGAATTAAAATATTAGATGGAAAAACTTAGCAACTAATAAAATGTTTATATTGAAGTACTAGAATTACTGTTACTAGTGCAAAATACCCGTGCAAAATCAGTTTTTGTGTGTGTTTTTAGTAATTGTTGGTTTGGTGTGATTGAATGCTCATTGTTACAATTGCACAGCAAAATGGGCTACTACAAATGATGCCCGTGAAAGAGACTGTGAACGCATTGAATAGGATATGTTTAGTTGGTGAATAGCATAGGCTAAGCGCACCAGAATGAAACATAATATTCAGAAGTAAACAGCATAGCTGACATATAGATTCAGTTTACATGCACAAATGAATAAGCGTGTCGAGTCAGGGAGCAGTGCAAAGTGCCCGTGCAAAATCAGTTTTCGTGTGTGTTTTTAGTAATTGTTGGTTTCTTGGTAAAGAAAACACATTTTTACTCAAATTAATCAAAATGGATTTATCACATTTTGGAACCAAACTATAATATCCAGAAGTAAACAGTGTAGCTGACTGATTGTCAGATTGTTTATTTTTAAACCACAACCTTCTTGGAGCTTCTTTGAATGATACAACCCTCTAATGTCAGAATGTTTATTTTTAAACCACAACCTTTTAAAAATGATATATTTAACGATATCTTTAGCATTTCTCATCCAAACAACGTCAAACTTGGCACTGCACTTACTCGTGACCGTAGCGAGACACCTGTCAAGTTTGAAATCCATCGGACTAACGGTTCGAGAGATATGTGGTTAACAGACACACAGACAGACAGACAGACAGACACACAGACAGACAGACAGACACACAGACAGACAGACAGACGTTTCTGTAATTTATAGAGAGATAATTGATATACGTTACTTTGATACCTTATTACTGTTTTTATTTATATTTTTTATTATTATTGATGTTTGATATTTATTATTGATTGATATATTTATTATTGATGTTTTTATTTGTAATTCATAATACTCTGTTTTTTTTTTACCTTAATTATAATAAAATATAGGTATTAGATGGAAAAACGTGCAAAATAGAAATATATTAAGAAAATATTGAAATCTTTTTTTAATTAAAAATGACAAAAGCAAATACTACTAAAACCTACACTAAAAAAAGAAAACAAATTTAATATTAATAAATACTATAATACTAAAATAGTAAGCAAGAATAAAATAACACTGATATATATAAGTCGTCTGACGTCACAAACTACCTTTTAACCAATCAGATCAACGCGTGATCGTCAACGAGTGGATCTCTGAGATGAGTGAGTGAGTGGAGGCGGGGCTCATTTGCATATTCATAGAACCGCATATACTTAATGAGGCAAGGGTGTCGAGTTACAATCAAGCTATTTTAAGGCATGAAGATTTTTTTTTTTTTCAAGGAAAAACATTTAAATACATAATTTTCGTGATCAAAGATGAGTTTTAAGGGACACCATTATTGACTACAAGGGGACATTAAAATGCTCAAATAAAAACCTCACTTAGGCTGCTTTCACACTGGGCTCGTTTGCGTGTTTGTTCCCGGCGCCCCCCCGCAGCGTTGGTCTGGTTTCACACTCAACTTGATTCTATCGAACCCTGGTGCGTTTGCGTGCATCTTACGTCATCGCAAACGTGCACGGTGCATGATAGAAAACAGAACGCGAGTCAATATTTGTATTAATTTGGTGCTATTATGCCCAGCTGAGTGAACAACACAGTTTTACTGTGTGTGTGTGACGCATAAGGTGGTTTTCTGCTGCTTGCAAACGAACTCTTACTTTTCCATTAATTTGTTGTCCTGATTCCACACGCTATGCGCGAATACACTGCAGGCTCACTCTCGCTCGTATCCAAGGTAAGTCATCAACACTATCATCCCTTACATGCATTTTATTTAACTAAATACATAATAACCAGCTAAATCGCATGGGCAGGTCACTTTACTTCCTGAACAAGTGCACACCCGAGTCCGTGGCACGGTTCGAGTGCAACCGAACTCCACCTCCTCCAGGTAGTCTCGGGTTCGGTACCCCAGTGCGCACCCGGGTCCACATGACAGCGTTCACATTAGCGATTTTTCATGCGAACCGTGCCCCGTTCCGAACTAAACTGCCAGTGTGAAAGCACCCTTAATGAAATAGGGCCAGTTTGAAGAACTAAAACTACAGTGGACCAAAACGTATGGGAAAATATCTTCATACATGCACTAAAAATCACTTTGATTGTGTGTATCAGAAGCCATGCGCCGCTTCAGCACACTGCCTGATCAGCACTAACACACTTCTGAAAGAAACTGAGTTCATTGGGAGCTCACAGAGTCACCTTGAGGAGGAAATCACCTTCCTTCAGAATCATTAGAGAAGTTCATTTCCTTTCCAGATTAATTAGCGTTTAATCGATGTTCCGGTGCCGCCAGAATCTGCCGTTTGGGATCCAAGCAAATGAGGAGTTTGGCGTTTTCCTGCATGCTAATGCCTCTCGTTCTCACAGGATGGGTGGATTTCTCTCATTTCATCCTGTTTTTAATTTAGTTCATGAACATTGTAGGGCTGTCACGATGTTAGATTTTTCACACCACGGTTATTGTGGCCAAAAGAATTCACGATATCGATATATCGCGATATCTATAGAATCTAGGGGTAGTTATAGGGGTAGTTATCAGTCAAATTAATTTTTACTTTATTTATATAGTTTTTCTTTTTTACCCAACAAACATAAGGATACTGATAAACACAAGGCACATGCATTTTTAATTCTTGCGTACTCAATCTATTGCAAATTTTTGTGAAGGAAGACAAGCATGTGAAGTTTATCTGGTTTCAAACTGAAGCGAAACACTGTCTGAAGGTTTCCTGAAGAACTGAAAAGCTCTTAAACCTGTTGTTGCACTGGCGCCAATAAAGTCATGCAGATAGCAGATTTGAATAAAAAAATCAAGTGCAAATACAAATACAAAAATAAGATGAGTAAAGAAAACGGGGTTCTTAATTTTAATAATCACCCTTTATTAAATATATGAACACAGAAACCCCCTGTTAACAGTTAATGTCACGTTTCCCATTCCATGATGACTAGTAAAATAATAGCCTAGCCGCGTCGCGTCTGACAACTCGAGGTATCGCACACCGGACACGCACTTTCTCATGGCCAGCAATATCATTATGTTTAAGGATATTATGGAATTGAGATAATGTCTGTACTATGTTATGATTATACTGTACAATTAAATACAATAGTTGCGGAGTCTGTGATCTGATCACTTTTTTCTGCGCTCTGTGTCGCGGCAGGATTTTGAACAAGGCTGAGCCGTTGCTGGGCGCCGCGGACAGACGCCGAATAGAACCACGCTTTGCTTCTCGTCCGGTGTGCGACCACCTCTAAGGTGCTGTTTTCTTTGAAGCCGACGAACTCTGTTGTTAATACTGGCGAGCTCAGCTTACTTTTTTCGGGTGTGGACAGAGTGTTTCACTCTAGCTGCGCGGGCGCGGACGAGCGCTGCGTCTAGAAAACGCCAATATCGCCAATACCGGTATATTGTATTGCTCTAAATTAACACGATGTCGATATTTCATGCTTTGAATATCACGATTATCGTCAATACCGGTATATTGCGACACCCCTAGAACATTGTGTTTCCTGCAGCTGGCGGTACTGAGACTCAAAGAGAGAGAGCGTCTCTTCAGGGCCAGATCTGTGTGTCAGTAGGTTGAGTTACCACCGTCAGGTGTGCACTGTCTACCGCCCCGGGACATCACACACACACACACACACACACACACACACACACACACACACACACACAGTTTCATCTGAGTGTCTGTTGCATTCATCAAACTCTTGTCCCGGCTTGACTTTACCCCACAGGCGGGTTGAACTGTGTTCAGCTCTCTTCACTCATGATGCTTCTGGTTAGTGCACAGATTGAGTGTGTCTCGTACCTTGTGCAGTGTGGCCAGGAACGGCTCGAGAGGAACCGCCCCGCTGAGCAGAGGCTTCGGGGTCAGGACCTCCGGCGGTTCCTCCATCACCCTCTTCCTCTTCTTACTGGGCGGCACTGGAGCGGGTTTGGGCACCGGCTACAACACACACACACACACACACACACACACACACACACACACACACACACACACACACACACACACACATACACACACACACACACACACATAAGAGTTTAATATCAGATGTCTGAACATGCTTGTGTGGAGTATGCGTTTTACTTTACAGGGTCATGTTCTACATTACATTTATTTTTTTTCTCTCACGTCCACTTATTGTGTTTGTTAGATGCTGAATAGTAAATAGGCCTTGAGATGGGTGAAAATGAACAAAAAGCATACTTTTTTATCAAAACAAAAAAAACATGCAGATAAATAAGTATTTTTACTTTTTTAACATACTTTATTTTCTCTCATTGATGTGAGAAAAAAAATATATATAAATAAATACATAAATGTGTGTGTGTGTGTATATATAAATATATATATATATATATATATATATATATGTGTGTGTGTATATATATATATATGTGTGTGTATATATAAATATAAATATATATATATATATATATATATATACACACACACACACATATGGAAAAGAATAAAGAAAGGTTCATTTGAGTATTGTAAATTACAAAGAAAAAAAGGTTTTAATTACCTATGTGTGTGATATTGTTAATTACCTATATATTTGATATTGTTAAAATTATATATTCTAAATTTGTACTTTTTCATGTTTTATAAATAATTTAAAATAGCTTTTTTGTATTTTAAATTGAGTAATTTACAATACTCAAATGTACCTTTGTTTTTTGTTTGTTTTTCCATTAAAATGTGCATATCGTGACAAATATTATCATCAACCAAAACGTTGAGAATATGGCAATATACATTTTTATGTCCTTTATGTGCTCATGGTTGTGATTTCATAACCATGCAGATTTCATAAGGAGAACGAATTGTTTTGTGTTTTAGTTTCCAAAAAAAGAGTGGACAGGAAAGGGAGTTTTGCACTGTAAGTGTGTGTTCATGATGGATGACTAAACTGTAATTTACGAGCCATGTGATTGGTTATAAAATGGGCTAAAAATGCTTCAGACAATGTTCAGAGCAACTGAAGTAAATTCATGCATGACACGAGTGTTTCTCCAGATGCTGTTGACACACACACACACACACACACACACACTGACCTGCAGAACGTGCTTGTTGTCCTTGGACTGCAGAACCGCAGACACTGTAGCGACAGAGACGCCGGGTTTAATCTCAGAGGGAACCAGAGATTTGGCAAGCTGGAGGATCAGCAAGAGAAAAGAGAAACTGAAACAGATATCCACTGATGCAGTGTTTTATTACTGATACTATTTATTATTATTTTTAAGCACACAAATAATCAATTTACACAATCAATATTTTTATGCCAGAGGTGTTATAGTTTACTTACTTAAGCACTTTACTTATATAATGCATTATAAAAGTACTTTAATGCATTAATTATGCCTTTTAATGAACCTTATAATGCATCGTATGTCTCATGAATAATTGTAACCACAGTTATAATGCTAATTTATTCTTTGTTACACCTTTAGAATGTATAATGCATTAAAACACATGAAAACACCAAGGTTATTATAGTTTTGCATAGTTTTTATTTTAATATCATTTTCTAATTTCCTATAAATTTCAGTTTAGTTTAAGTTAGTTTCATTAATGGTTTTGTTAGTTTAGTTTTTATTTTGTGAACGCATTTCCATTTACTTTTTATATATTTAGTTTCAGTTTTAGTTTTAGCAATTATAGTTTAGCAGAGTTAACTGAACACTTCCAGTTAAAGACATTTAACTTCAGCAAAGTACATTTTACAGTTAACTCTTGTGCAAACCTCTTAATAACAAAAAAAAAAAAAATGTTTTGAGATTTAACAATGAACCAAATGAACTTAAAAGTATAAAATTAAAAAGAAAAGAAACCATTATTTTTATGGTTATTTCTATGATTAATCCTTTCAAACATATTATTCTTGTGTTGATCCATTTATGCTTTTTGTCTATTGTATCTTTTAATATCATATACTCATATTTATGATGTGTTCTTTTCAGACCAGACATTTAGTTTACTTCTAGTCTGAAAATGTACGTGTATTTGTGGGCTAGACGTGATATTTGTGTTTTCCGTGTTCTGATCAGTGTGGTGTCCTATCTAATATGAATACGTTTCACATGTGATGTTTATCTTACCTAGAATTAAGGTACAGCTGTATTTGCATAATTTGACATGATGGAAATCCTTATTTGGCCATTTCTGCTTCTTAAGGCTGGTTCACACAGAAAACTAAAAGTTGAACTTATTTTAGCTTGAGTGCCGTGTTTTTAGGACGCCATGCCGTTTGCGAGACGCTGTAAATCATGTCAGTCAGGCGCGTTTACACTGAAAAATAAAGTAGCGCAGTGGAATGGAAAAACGTGATTTTCTGGTACAGGATGAGAGCTTATTAATTACGAAAATGTATTATTGCTAATTATCATTGTATTTCAGTTAGTTTTTCAGTAACTGTTGTTAGTTTCGTTTCATTCATGTTGAAATATCTATTTTATTTCAGTTTACAAAAATGTTTTTGTGACCAATAGTTTTAGTCTTCGTTTCAGTTTTCATTTACGAAAATAACCTTGGAAAACACAAGCAACTTTAGATGCATTATATCCTACATTATGAAAACATAATGCATTATACATAAAGGCTTTACTTAAAGTGTTACCAAATATTTTTTGTTAAATGAAATAAAATGAAATATTACATGAAAAACTTAAACTAAACGAAAATTCAAAAAATTGCTTTGGCAACTAACTGAAATAAGTGAAAATACTAAAATTACTAATTAAAATAAAACTAAACCTGAAATAAAAAAACAAATACACTATATATTTAAATATCTCTCTCTATATATATGTGATATTTGTTTTTAATGACATTACAAGGTCGATCAAAATATGACGATAATATTTTTTAAATATGAGGAAAGACCAAACGTTATGACAAATAAAACAACTGACTACAAGCACAACTACATAATATGCTTACAAAATCTTTAAAGTCCCCCTGTGGTGAAAATCAAGGTTTAAATGTTGTTTATGCGTCTATGTGGTGTTTTTAATATGCTTTACCATGTGTAAATTCATAAGTCGACACCATTGCTGAGTATTTTCTCCTTAAAACTGCAGTGAACCAAAGACAGTCTCAAAAACACGCTTTGAAATCGCTGGTGTTTCTGACGTCACAAACTACCTTGTAACCAATCAGATCAACGTGTGATCGTCAACGAGTCGATCTCTGAGCTGAGTGAGTGAGTGGAGGCGGGGCTCATTTGCATATTCATAGAACCGCGCATACTAAATGAGGCAAGGGTGTCGAGTTACACTCAAGCTATTTTAAGGGCTGAAGGAAAAAACTTTTAAATATGTCATTTTGGTGATCAAAGGTGAGTTTTAAGGGATACAATTATTGACTACAGGGGGACTTTAACACATTTTTAATAATTTAAATATAAAGGGTTAAGATCTCTATGTGTCATTAGATACTGGCAACCTTGGATTGCTGTCAGTCGTAGATCTAAGCTAAACATCGAGGAGACCGAGCTTTTGCGATAGCAAGCCCTAAACTCTGAAATAGCCCACCGGCATTTTTAAATCAAAAAACATATTTTCTTAAAGGAACACTCCACCATTTTTTGAAACAGGGCTTATTCACCTTCTTTCCTACGTTTAGATAGGTGGGCAAATGCATTTTTGTCTCAGTGCATGCATTGTTTTAGTTTGACAGGGTCGGTGCTAGCTTAGCTTAGCATAATGAATGGAATCCTTTGTTGCCAGCTAGCATGTCCTGAGTAAAAGTGATATAAAAAAATAAATAAAAAACACCTAATTATTTCTTGTGGCCTGTGTATTCACAACGAGTACAAATAGCGATGCAGATTAACACTAGGCGATTTCCTTAGCAGATATTAACTTGGGACTATATTAGGGGGAAGCACAGGCGAAGCACTGCTACTTGGGCGTGATATCTCTGCGCCCAAGTAGCAGTGCTTCGCCTGTGCTTCCCCCTAATATAGTCCCAAGTTAATATCTGCTAAGGAAATCGCCTAGTGTTAATCTGCATCGCTATTTGTACTCGTTGTGAATACGCAGGCCACAAGAAGTAATTAGGTGTTTTTTTTTTTTTTTTTATCACTTTTACTCAGGACATGCTAGCTGGCAACAAAGGATTCCATTCATTATGCTAAGCTAAGCTAGCACCGACCCTGTCAAACTAAAACAATGCATGCACTGAGACAAAAATGCATTTGCCCACCTATCTAAATGTAGGAAAGAAGGTGAATAAGCCCTATTTCAAAAAACGGTGGAGTGTTCCTTTAATGTTGGTTTTCAATGAATTATTTAGTTTTGTGTTCGTTATTTTATAGATTGTAATCTGTAAAATCTGTTTTTATTTGAGTATAATGATCTGTACAGCACTTTGGTCAACCCTGAGTTGTTTTTAAATGTGCTTTATAAATAAATAAGGAACTGAAATGTGATAAGTGTGTGTGACCTCGGGCAGCAGCTGAATGCGCTCGTAGCGGCGTCTGAAGGGAAGCCCCAGGACGGAGCAGCGGCGGTAGGCCATGGGTGGAGGCTGCAGCTCCAGCATCAGGTCTGAGCGGTGAGCCTGAGCCGGAGGAGGCTGTGTGTACGGCTCGGGACACACCACGTGAAGAGGCTGACGGGACAGGACGACACAAATCAGCTCAATCCATCAACATTTAGTAGAGCAACCAGGGCTGCACGGTTTCCATGTGATCGCACTTAAATCAAGTTGGCTTATCACGATATTGAAATTGCAAAGGCTGCGATTATTTTTTTATGCATAAAAAAAAAAAGTCTGTAAAAAAAAAAAGTACATTCACGTTTAAGCTGGAGTGTTTAATATACTGAAAGAGGGAAAAAAACGATTGTGAAATTGTGAAATGCTGCTTTTTATTCCAAATTGGAACCAATCCTACTGGGATCTAACAAAAATAGATTTTCAGTTTATCCAGTTGAATCATATTGGTTCCAAATTATGATAGAAATTCCATTTAAGTGTTCATTAGAATTCTTTAAAGTCACCATGAAATCAAAATGGTCAATTCTTGTTTTTTTATGGAATAGTATTAATCTAATCCCAATTTACATGAAATTGCAAATGCTGCGATTATTGTGTATGCGCAGCTTGTCATTGATGTACGGCTCTGTAAACGCTGCTCCGTCTGACAGCACTGCGAGTTTGAGTCACTCATAACGTGCATTTGGAAAAGCAACACGCGTCAAACATCTTTCCAAACATGAGAAGCATTTATGAGCCTCTTGTCCAACAACAGACAACATTTAATAACACGCTTTTACTCCAAACTCACTTCATAAGGACAGCTGAGCATCCTTCTGTGAGATGATGAGCCTTCTTACACAGAATAAGGCAGTCGTGTGTTTATTAGTCCCTAGTGATGTGTTTTATCGTCCTTCTGTGGCATATTTGGCGTGTTTTTTATATATTGGCGTATATTGGGCATTTCTTGTGTTCAGATGGAGCAGCATTTACTACCGACCAGCCGCTTCACTGACGAGCTGCGTGTGAAATAATCGCGGTTTCAGTGCAGCCCTCAGAGCAACATTTGAGGATTCAGGAGGAACAGACGCACCTGGATGTCCTTCAGGAGTTTGGACACCTGGTGGAAGTTGAGTCGCGTGTCTATAGGGCAGTAAACACACTTCATCGCCAGCGGCTGATACGGAGCCAGAGCGTCCAGGTAGGAGAAGTCCGGCTCTGAGAACGAAACATTCAGAGGTCATTTCCCACTCGACATTAAAGGGTAACTCTCACCAAAATGCAACCTAGGGTCTTTTTGTGAATCTACCCGAGGCAATCTTTCGTTTAAAAGCATAATTAGAATGGAAACGCCACTTTTAAGTTTGACCGTATTTTAGTTTTTGGTCAAATTGCCTTTTGAATGGGAGTGAATAGGGCACGACTATGATAGCATCAAAAATCACTATTTTTAAAACACTAAGAAGGCTCGACACAACATGAAACTTTGCTCTCAGTATCACCAGAGGCTCTACACATGAACTCCAGCATTGAGAACATTGTTTGTGTTCACAGAGTTTACTAAAGAGAAAGATTTTGAACAACTCACTGTCTCTGTGTCCGCCGGCATTTTGACTGTCAAAAATAGTCGATCTCCGAATGCGAATGAACTGACTCTGAATTTTAGTATTGCTTCTTATATGAGGATCCTTTTTCAAATACAAGGTCAATATTGATTTTCACTAACGACAAAACAACAAATTATCCGTGAATTTATATGGAACTAAGCTTTAGGAGCTTTCCATCTTTACTCTCCTCCCTGTTACGTTGCATTCGGAGATCGACTATTTTTGACTGTCAAAATGCGGGCGGACACAGAGACAGTGAGTTGTTCAAAATCTTTCTCTTTAGTCATTGGGTCACTTTTGGGGACTTTTCATCATTATAAATCATTCAAAAAAATATTTAATAATGTTTAAATGTGAATAAAAGGCTAAATTAGCTGTCAATGGAGTGACAAAAAACTCTCAGATTTCATCAAAAAGATCTTCATTTGTGTTCCTGAAGATGAAGGAAAGTCTTACGGGTTTGGAACGACATGAGGGAGAGTAATTAATGACAGAATTGTAATTTTTTTAGTGATCCTTTAAAAATGACAGTGGGCCTCATTTATCAATCTAACGTAGAACGAGGGCAGAAATCATCTTACGACAGGGTTCACGTGTGATTTATGAAACATTAGTATGCTGCCAATTAGGGCTGTCAAACGATTAATCGCGATTAATCGCATCCAAAATAAAAGTTTGTGTTTACATAATATATGTGTGTGTACGGTATATAATTATTTTCTATATATAAATACACACACATTCATATATATATTTAAGAAAAATGTGTTATTTATATATAAAATATTTATATATAATATAAATTATATATAATATAAATATATATACACAGTATATACATGCAAATATTTCTTAAATATATACATGCATGTGTGTGTATGTATATATAGAAAATAATTATATACCGTACACACACATATATTATGTAAAAACAAACTTTTATTTTGGATGCGATTAATCACGATTAATCGTTTGACAGCCCTACTGCCAATCCCATCGTACAAATGATCGTACATTGATAAATGTGGCGTCTGACAACAATCGTCATTTGGATATCACGCCCCTAAACAAATTCACAGATTCACAGAAACCCGGCCAAGAAGAGGAAGAAGAGAACCAAGCTACAAGTGAGAACACACCCTAAATGCCTCTTTGATGATACAAAGTATTAATGTCTTGATGTTAAACTTGTTGTATGAATATTACAGAGGGTTTTGCATTCCGGTCAGAAGTATTATTGTGATCTGCTCAACCTCACCAGTGAAAATGATGGTGTTGAGGCCGGATTTGCCCCACAGCTCCATGAAGTGCACCACGTCCCCGAAGCGCAGGGACGGGTGACCCGTGAACACCACACACGGCTGCCGGAACTCACTGCTGAAGTCTCCGTGAATACTGGGGTAATGCTTCAGTTTATTCGTCTGAATCAGCTGGAAGAAGCAGAGCATGACAGTCAGTGACCCACAGACCGGTGCGTGTCATTGCTGGGATGTGTTCGGATGACGCTCACCTCTGCATGAGGAAACGGCGGCTCCGGCAGATACACCTTACTCTGCTTGTTCTGACACAACCTTCAACACAAACACAGAGAGCAAGAGAGGAAAACAGCTATTATTGAGCAAATATCACCACAGTAATGAAACATTACCATGGTAACCATAGTATCTGCCAACATGTCAAAGCGCCTACTGTCAGGATGATCAAACCAATGACATTTCCAGTGACTATTATGAAAAAAAAAATCTGGAGACGTTTTCCATTTGAAAGTCATGGAGTAAGCATTGGAATTATAACATATAATAAAGTATTTATAAGAACACCCACAAAATCTGGCCAATGAACTAGAAAAATGTAATTGCATATAATTTTGTTCATTTAATATTTGATTATTAATTATTATATTAAATTACTGTATTTTATTATATTATATTATAATATATTATTATATCTAGCAATGAATAAAAAATTATTTGTTAATTTATTATTCAATTATTACTTGTATTATATATTATGTATATTATATTATAATTTTATTAATTTAAAATTCAATTATTAATTATAATACTGTATATTATATTACAGATGTCTTTATTAACACATAACCAAATATCTAGCAATGAACTAAAAAAGTAAATATATTATTTTTCTTTTGTTATTGTAATATTCAATTATTAATTAGATTATTAAATTATGTATTTTATAATTTTATATTTTATATTATATGATATTGCAGATGTCTAATAAGACAATTTACTACACATGTTAGTATATATGTTATTCCTGTTATCACGATTAATAAATATTTATCATGATCGATTAGGACTGAATCTTATTTATTTCAATGACAGTGGCGATCAACACCAAAGTAGCAACTATAGTATTTTGGCAGAAACTATGATTACCATAGTACTTTTTTGTAAAGAAAAGGACATTCCATCTTCTTTTAAGTAATGGGCAATCAAGCCTGTTACTGGACGGCGTGTGTGATCGTACCATTCGGCAAAGATCTGCGAGAACTCGAGCGAGCTGTTGGCCACGGGGGAGATGAAGTAGAACGGGGTGCTTCCCAGATTCGCTGAGTCCATGAACTGATACAGACACTCCAGCAGGTCGTAGATCACCCCCGACGAATAACACGGGACCAACACGTTCCCACCGCCACGGATCGTCATGGCTGAGAGAGAGAGAGAGTGTGAGAGAGAGAGAGAGAGAGAGAGAGAGAGACAGAGAGAGGGAGAGAGAGAGAGAGAGAGAGAGAGAGAGAGAGTGAGAGAGAGAGAGTGAGAGTGTGTGTGTGTGTGAGAGAGAGAGAGAGTGTGTGAGAGAGAGAGAGTGTGTGTGTGTGTGTGTGTGTGTGTGTGTGTGTGTGAGAGAGAGAGAGAGAGAGAGAGAGAGAGAGAGAGAGAGAGAGAGAGAGAGAGAGAGAGAGAGAGAGAGAGAGAGAGAGAGAGAGAGTGAGTGAGTGAATGAGTGAGTGAGTGAATGAATGAGTGAGAGAGAGAGAGTAAGTGAGTGAGTGAATGAGTGAGTGAGTGAATGAATGAGTGAGAGAGAGAGAGTAAGTGAGTGAGTGAATGAGTGAGTGAATGAATGAGTGAGAGAGAGAGAGTAAGTGAGTGAGTGAATGAGTGAGTGAATGAATGAGTGAGAGAGAGAGAGTAAGTGAGTGAGTGAATGAGTGAGTGAATGAATGAGTGAGAGAGAGAGAGTAAGTGAGTGAGTGAATGAGTGAGTGAATGAGTGAGAGAGAGGGAGAAAAAGCAAAAGTTGAGCACTCTGGATTTCAGACGCACTCTTACCAGGGTTCGTACAGATTCTGTAAAATTCTGATTCTGTAAAAGCTTTTCAAACACTACTTTTTGGGATTTCAAAGACTACAATCATCACTTATCAAACAATCAACAAATAATAAACAATCTTTATTATTTTTATTTATTTAAATTTTTTTTTTAACTCAAATTACAGATATAAAGTATCTGATATTTAACTTCATAGAGATCAGTCCATCTCAAGATTGTATGTTTTTTTGTTTTGTTTTTTCCGGAAAAAAGGGAAATATTAATTTCATATATATATATGTATATATATTGTATATGAAATTAATGTTTCATTTTGTTTTTCTGTTTCATATGTATATAGTATTTTTCAAGTACCTCTTCAAAAATATGGCTGTTTTTAAGGTTTTTCCAGGACGTTTTTCAGAAAGTCAAAACCATGTACGAACCCTGTCTTACATAACACAGTAAATAAGGCAGGTGTGTGAAACTCACACAGGTTGCTGCAGAATTCTCCCAGCATGCCGTCTGGGTTGGCGGTGGGGATCTGGGTCAGGCCGGTCAGGATGAGGACGTCGCTGTTCTTCAGAGAGCCCTGTTCCATGGGCTACACAACACAACACACACAACACAACACACATCTCAAATCACTCAACAATAACCCGAGAATAACCCATGAAAAACTGCTGAGCACTCTTGCTGTCTAGCGTACTGTCTACATGGGCAGCATCTTAAAGGTGCACTGTGTAATATTTAGGAGGATCTGTTGACAGAAATGCAATATCATATGAATTAACATGTTGTGAACATGATTTAACATGTTGCTACTATGAATTAACATGTTGCTAGCATGATTTAACACATTGATAGCATGTCCTAAGCTAGTTGCAAAGATGTTCCAGTGATACGATTACAGTGGGACGAAGCTTAAATACTCTATTAGAGTAATAGTATCAAAGTTTTGACCCCCTCAATGAAAGTCTATGGGACATTTTTTTGTAGTTTTCGATTGTCCGTTTAACGTAAACCATAAGTTGGATCAGTTAGAAAAGATATAGCAACCCGAGTCAGAACAGCCTGAAGGTCTGAGCCGAGTTTGATGGTTGTAGCTTGAAAGCTCTAGGAGAAGATACTGTTTAAACTTTGGCTTCAGAAGAAGAAAAATAGCAGATCTTTATCAAGCCAACATAATTACTAATCAACATTTCTCTTGACTGATGATATTTTCATGCATTGAGGGACTGGATAGATGGATTGCGTGTTTCTGCTGTGATCTGTGTGTGTGTGTGTGGCGTCACCTGAGGGTGTGTGGTGAGCAGAGAAGAGCCAGACACATAAGACACTTTCTCATAATGTGACTGAATGATCCAGTTTGAGCTGCCCAGAGAATATCCCGAACTCAACGGAGTGACCAGCACCGCTCCAAACAACTCCTGAGAGACAGACAGAGTTTGGAGAGCATATTATAACATATTATAGGAGAGCAAAATAAAGGATACAGATGCAGAGACCAGCTCAATGCAGTTGTCTAAAAGACTATACCAAGTGCAATATATTACAAAATGCAGAACAAGGTGCAAATGTACAGTATAAGACAGAAAGTGCGTTTTTGAGAATGAGGTATATGTAAATGGACAGTGATCACATCAGTGCAAAATGGCATCATGAGGTAGAAAGGAAAGTGCAAAAGAGGAATAATAAGAGACATTTGTAAGAGTGCAGTATATGGAGGAATGTTAAAGGTGCTCTAAGCGATGTCACATGTTTTTTTTTGTAGGCCGAAACATTTTTTGTCACATACAGCAAACATCTCCTCACTATCCGCTAGCTGCCTGCCCCCGGACACACTGTAGTGTACCCCTCCTACACGGTCTCTGTAGACAGCCCAGGCTCCACAGACGGCAACAAAAACAAACTGGCCCAGCCTGGACCACGAAACATAACAAACAGTGTTCCAGCCAATAACCGACAAGAATGAATTGGGGGTGGGGGTTGGGGGGTTGGTGTGTGTTCACATGGAGGGGGGTGTGGGGGGTGGAGGAGAGAGAAGCATGAAGAGGGAAGTTAGCAAGAGGAGAGATGTCCTAGACAACGACAACGACTAACGTTAGAATTATATTCTCTTGAATTTTGATATGGCCGACACACGACCAAAGAGACGACGTTCCGATGAACAAATAACAAAGAAGAGGGAAAAGGAGAATGAACGCGCAAAGTCCCGAATTTACATCGGAAAAGCACGGAAGGGAGGGGGAGGGGACGGGATGAGGAGGAGGGAGGGTCGAGCTAGCCTCTGTTTTGTTTGACAATACTTCGAACGTCAACAAGAAGTGACGTCACCCAACATCGCTTAGAGCACCTTTAATGTACAATGCAGAAATTATTTTTTTATTTTTTATTTTTTAAGAAGGTCCAAGTTGGATGTAGTGTTCATCATTTTAATTAGTCTTGTGTTAGATAGGAGAGTTGGTATGAGGACCTCACCACTTTCTGGGAATATCCCACCAGCTGGACTTTACTGAGGGCAGAATTGACCTCCGACAGGCTGTAACACGTCCTCCAGCTCCAGACGTCCGCCGCGTCCTTCAGAGGGCTTGGGAGAAGCCTGAAATACACACAAAACCTCAGGTAGAACACAGCCAATGCTTGTCTAAACGGGCGGCTCTTGGCCTGAATGAGCTGAACCTTTGAATGTCTTTGTTCTTCCAGCAGGAGGCAGCATGAGCCTTTGGGACTCTCTCCATGAACGTCACCAACTCCTCCATGAGCAACCTGAACCACACACACCAAAACCAGTTACTACAGGTCAAGATCCTCTCATTTACTGATAAATCAACTGGAGATCATATCAAAATCAGGGATTCATTTGATAGCAACAGAGATCAGGTCCACATACAGTACATGTCAAAAATACAGTAAAACAAATCATTTAAAGCCCCCCTGTGGAGAAAATCCAGCTTTTAATGTTGTTTATATGTCTATGTGGTGTTTTTAATATGCTTTACCACATGTAAATTCATAAGTCGACACCATTGCTGAGTATTTTCTCCTTAAAACTGCAGTGAACCAAAGACAGTCTCAAAAACACGCTTTGAAATCGCTGGTGTTTCTGACGTCACAAACTACCTTGTAACCAATCAGATCAACGTGTGATCGTCAACCAGTGGATCTCTGAGCTGAGCGAGTGAGTGGAGGCGGGGCTCATTTGCATATTCATAGAACCGCGTGTACTAAATGAGGCAAGGGTGTCGAATTACAATCAAGATATTTTAAGGCATGAAGAATTTTTTTTTCAATGAAAAAACGTTTAAATATGTCATTTTTGTGATCAAAGATGAGTTTAAAGAGATAAAATGATTGACTACAGGGGGACTTTAAACTGCGGATTCTAGCCTATTTTGTAAATGATTGGTTAGATCTAGTTTAAAAAGTACATTCTATGGAGATAACATGAAAATAAGAGCAAAAGTATATATTTTTTTAAAGATATGGGCACCTCTAAAATCAAAGGATATAATACAGGCATTTATATATATATATATATATATATATTACTTTTTCATATAATCCTCCCTCCTTTTTGATTTATCTATTATTAGTTTACTTATTACTATTTGATATTTAAATTATATTATTTAAATTATTCATTAGATGTGGTTATAAAAGCTTGATACTGTATATATGTGAATGTTAACTTTTTTATTTAATATTTATTTATTTATATGTAAAAGTATCTAATTATGTACTTACTGGTTATCACAAAAGAAAAAAAATGAAAGGAAAAGAAAGTAGAAGAAAAAAATATTATATCTTAACATCAAATGTTTATTTGTATAAATATGATTTTGTATGGAAAGACATAATAAAGCATAAAAAATAGTTTCAGGATCTTTTTATGAATCCAGTTCAAAACAACAGAATTTGCTTGAAACAGAAATCTTTTGTAACAGTATAAATGTCTTAAGTGTCACTTTTGATGAATTGAATGCATGCTTGCTGAACAGAAGTGTGATGTGTTGGAGAAGCAGACCTGCCGATCTGGAGAGTGGGTTCTGTGGCGTAAACGGTCCCCGTGAAGCCCGTGTGTTCTGTGATATACGGCAGCGCCATCATGCAGTGATAGTTGGATATCAGGATCACGTCTATGGTGGAGAGGTCCAGCAACTCTTTCTGGAAAACAAATCCAAACATCTCTTCAACAACAATACTTTCTGATCCACAGACAAGAAAGAAATGCTGAAGAAGGGGCCGTTTCATTCGTGTGAAGAGGAAATATTTACTTCAGGGAGGCAGAATTCAGGCTGTGAGTCGACAAACACGCGTCCTGAGCATTCCTTCAGCTCCTACAACACACATTCAACATACTTCTTATAACGGAAATATACTGGGATTTATAAAATGAGCACTGGGATCACTCCGATGTCAAGCAAACACTCACTTTTTCCAGGTTTATGGCTCCGTCCTTGGAAACCCATCCTGGGAGCTTGGAGAGTCTTGGACTGTAAATCATCAGAACAAAATGATTTTTATCAGTATTTCATAGAAAAAACTTTAAATAACATCTAGTTGTTTTAGTCCACTGGATGTGATTCTCTGTTGCTTAAATCCACAAAATATCTAGAAGCTTTTTTGTATAATGTCAGATTATAAGATATATAATATTTCAGTGATATGAAGATGAAGATATGTATGCTTTTTTAATTTACTAAATAGATAATAATAGGTAAATAAAACAAAATATGTGATTTAATTAAATATGTGTATTTACCCCTTGCACAGTAGCACTAATAGTCAAGTAGATTAAAAAAAATGTATGCAAGTAAAATATAGTAAAAATAATGTCTTCTATTATACACTACCATTCAAAACTTTTTTTTAAAGAATTTAATACTTTTATTCAGCAAGGATGCATTAAATTGATCAAAAGTGACAGTAAATACATTTACAATGTTTAAAAGCTTTCTATTTCAGGTAAATGTTGTTCTTTTGAACTTTCTATTAATCCAAGAATCCTGAAAAAATTGATAATAATCATAAATGTTTCTTGAGCAGCAAATCATCATATTAGAATGATATCTGAAGGATCATGTGACACTGAAGACTGGAGTAAAGATGCGGAAAATACAGCTTTGATCACAGGAATAAATTACACTTTACTATATATTCACATAGAAAAAAGTTATTTTAAATTTTAATAATATTTCACCATTTGTACTGTATTTTTGATCAAATAAACGCAGAAGAGACTTCAAAAGCTTTTGAACAGTAGTGTAAATACACTAATAAATCCACTCTTTAATGATTAAACTGAGGTGTTAAACATAAGTACAGAAATACTCATTCAACAAGTACCACCAACAAAATGTAAATGCAATACAGTAGTGTCAGTATGCAAAGAATAACCAAATACAGACAAATAAAACCTTACAGAGATGAACTCTTGAAAAAATGAAAATGAAAAAATATCTTGTAATAGGCCTATCTTGTTTAGATCAACAGTAAATATACACATTTGCTTACATATCTGTATTTAGTTATCATCACATCAAAGTGTCTATATATATAGTGAGTGATCCAGGCTATAATAATAATAATATAGAGATATTGTGATCAGTGTTATTATACTGATACCTGTGCACTAAAGGCAGTGGGAGGAAACTCAGAGCTGCTGTTGTGTCCAGGCCACAGTCCAGCATGATGGTGGTGGATTTAAACTTCAGCACATTACAGGGAAGAGTGGGATGACCTGACAGACAGTACTGAAACACACACACACACACACGATCATGTGCAAAACATGGAAAGATTCATTTACTGCAGGTGAGACTCAATATTGCTGATTTCATGTGGTAAATCATGGTTATGTATTAACAAATCACACTAATATACGCACCAATTTCATGTCTGATCTTCAGAAACTGAATTGATTTTCTAACTTAGTTGTTTTCAGGATAATATTCACGGCTGATGTCTTTTCTTCTCCTGTATGTCTGTGCGTGTCATTCAGCTCATGACAGACACGCGTTTCCCCCTAGCGGTGGGGAGTGACACTGCATTACGATTTTGAGTAATCATACTCGTGCAACACCATTTAAATGGAACTCCAAAATATTTTAAGGAATATCACGGTACGTGTCCAAAAATGCAAGAGTACCTTGCATTTTTGTTGTTTATATAATATGTCTTTATATAAATAATATCATGATACATGTCCAAAAGAGTACCTTGCATTTTTGTTGTTTATATAATATGTATTTCTATAAATAATATCACGGTACATGTTTAGTTATTTACATAATAGTATGTATTTATAGCAATATTATATATTTATACACTGTAAAAAAAAAAAAAAAAAAGTGGCTGCGTTCAATTTTAAAGTACAATCAACTTGGAAATTTAAGTCATAATTTCAGCTTAAATTATATTAAACTGACTTAGAAAAATGAGTTGAATCATGTATAACATAAAAAAAACTTGAAAATTGCTTAACTTATTTTGATGAGTTAAAGCAATGTAAAAAATGTTGTCATAACTTATTGATCATATCATATTTTACAGTGTGAAAAGTATTGATATAATATACTTGCTTATAATTATAATATTAGTTTATCTGATCTGTTTCTAATTACCTTTTTTGTTTTGTTTACAAAGCTACTGATGCAGTCTGAAAAAAAACAATAATTTACACCTGCATAGTGATATTTTTATAGACATTAAACTGAAATGTATAGAAGTATTTTTTCCGCGCTGAATACTTTTTTTTAAGCAACTTTTAAAAAAAACGTTTCCTCTTGCCAATGCGAGTTCACAACTTTTCTCAGAATTTCAAGATATACGAGTTATAAAGTCAGAATTGCGAGACTAGCTTCCATAGTAATGTCCACTCCTTTTGCAGTAAAACGTAATAAAACCGAAGAATTATAGGCTAATTTAGGCCCACCATATCTGACCAATCAGAAACGAGTCCTTGCCGACAGGCCCCGCCCATTTGAGCACTCGTGTGAGTGACACATCCGCTCTACCTGCTCGCTCGGCTCACGGTCCGCCAGTCCCGTGTGCGTGATTCACCTGCTCAAACGCTCCCGAAGATCCGCTGAAGTTCAACACGGTAAGATGGCGTGGGACCAGGAAATGAAACAGTGGGATTTATCGCTGTTTTCCCTCGAATAAACTCTTGGCTTGATGTTTGTTCCGTAGGTTTGTCTGGAAGTGTTGTATTATTCCTGTCTGGATGAGTCGGTGCGTCCGTTCTGGTCCTTTAATCTGTAACACTTCCACATGATCACTGCTGGAATGACACACACTACATAACGAGCAAGACACACACACACACTCTCTCCACGAACAGGTAAAACCTACTGTTGGCTATTATAACCTTTATTTAAATATATGAAAACTTCTTGGGGTGCATTCACACATTTGTTATTTGGAACTTTAAATTGCAACATTGTTACGGATCAAACAATTGAAAGAATGCTACAGTGTTTACACGTTTCATTGGTAATATTCAGAGCTGTATGACAAATAAATGGTTATAATTTGTAATATTGAGTAAGAGGACGCATCTTTTTCGGCAACAACTGATCCATTAATACCTTCTCTTATCTATCTATCTATCTATCTATCTATCTATCTATCTATCTATCTATCTATCTATCTATCTATCAAAAAGACATGTACTGTGTTAGATTAAACTGAGAAGGGTCATAGCACTTGCATATTGTTGTCCTATTGTTAGTTTAACTGCTTCTGTTGTTCTCCTCATTTGTAAGTCGCTTTGGATAAAAGCGTCTGCTAAATGATTAAATGTAAATTAATAACTGGTTGAACTACATGTTGGTTACATGAAGAGTTACTTCTCATAATTGGATGAAACCGTAACACTGGCCCTCTTGAAGCAGGTGCAGAAGATCTTCACGATGGATGACAGGGCTGTGAACGAGTCTAATGTGAAAGTGGCTGTCCGGGTGCGACCCATGAACAGGAGAGGTGAGAGTGAACCGTCACATCATGTGTGTGTTTAATGTTTAGAGACCGTGTGATTGTTTCTGATCAGTGTCTGCGGCCTTCATTTAATTTATGATCTATTTGGCATCGTCACATGCATCTCATAATAATAATAATAATAAACGACGGCCCTGCACACACAATTGGATAAAACATATGTGATATCTTTCCCTTCAAAGACTATGTGTTTGATTTCAATGAAACACAGAACATGAAAACCACATTCATATATGATTCCCATCAGTATTTTGACCAGTTTCTGATTGACTGTTATTAATGTGCGTTTTACAGAACGAGACTTAAAGACAAAATGTGTTGTGGACATGGAAGGAAACCAGACCGTCCTGAACCCGTCCAGTGGAAACCTGGGAAAGGGCGACAGCAGGTAAACTGGATTGTGTGTGTGTGTGTGTGTGTGTGTGTGTGTGTGTGTACCTACTTAACTATATTTTGGGGACAAATTTGTACCCAGAAGT
This sequence comes from Vimba vimba, assembly GCA_022828995.1. Lineage (NCBI taxonomy): Eukaryota > Metazoa > Chordata > Actinopteri > Cypriniformes > Leuciscidae > Vimba > Vimba vimba. Next base: position 34,440,059 of record CM040832.1, on the reverse strand, counting down.
GACCAAAACCTGACAAAATCTCACGTCCTCATTTGTAAATCTGGTATAAAAATAAAGTAATTAAAGGTTGTTGTTTTTTTTATGTTAAAAATGCATAACGTTTTCTGTGATGAGTGGGGTTTGTGTAAGGGGATAAAATATACAGTACAGTATAAAACTCATTACGTCTATAGAATGTCCCCATTTAGATAGCTAAGTAAACGTGTGTGTGTGTGGGTGCGTGTTTGTGTGGGTGTGTGTTTGTCGAACAGTCAGTATACACTGCAAAAAAATATTTTCTTACTCAGTATTTTTGTCTTGTTTCCAGTCCAAATATCTAAAAAAAAAAATCTTAAATCAAGATGCATCTACTAGATGAGTGAAATCCCATTAGGCATGTCTTGTTTTCTGGGGGGAAAAATCTAAATTAAGTGAGTTTTTGCTTAAAACAAGCTAAATTAATCTGCCAATGAGGCAAGAAAAATGATCTCATTTTCCATTTGAATTAAGATTATTTTTATTGCCAGATAATTTTGCTTGTTTTCCCCCCAGATAACAAGACATTATATCTTGTGGCATTTTGCTACTTTAATAAATCCATCTTGATTTAAGAATTTTTAGTTATTTTGGACTGGAAACAAGACTGAGTAAGAAAAGCATTTTTTTGCAATGTAGTAAAATTTGTAGATGTGTTTTTTGCAGCTCTTGTTTAGATGACTCTCAATCTAGTCTTGACAAGCCTCAAACTATTGAAGTAATATTAATTAGATCTGAAGAACATGTACAGTAAGTGTTGTTTGCCTGTGCAAAACTGGCCACCACTGTTCTATGGTGTTCTGGGTAATTTCTAGTTGCTAGGTGGTTGCCTTTTATTGCTCATCAGGTGAAATAATGAGTCTGATCACTCAGTAAAGTAGAAACAGAGAATCTCTATTTAGCAGATTAGACTTTCTGTTTCAGGATTCTGATTCTCTCTTTGGCATTTTCTTTCTTCCTCTACATTCCTCCTCTCATCTGACCTTTAGTGTCCATAGAAACGATTGAAGGTTCGTTGGCAGGTCAAGGGTAACCCTGGATACTCCCGAAAAACCCCAAGAAGCTAAATTACTCATGTCTCATTCGGTCTTTTCAGGCAACTTAAAACAAAGCTGCACAATGTGTGATGTCCTCTTCACACAGCTTTACAAATGATATCTTGGTAACTTCCTATGAATACTTGGCATTTTAGTAGAGCTCCACGATTTAAAGATCGCCATCTCGATTCGCCAATGTTTCGCCAGCGTGTATTCA